>CM055268.1:98414877-98626961 GCA_029237695.1 Conchocele bisecta | reverse complement strand
CAATATCTTGAGTATAGACTTGTTTTTCTGCACTTAATTGATTGCCAAATTTTTGTGATTATCAACATAAAACATGTCTCCAAATGTATCGAATGACTCTGTGCAGTACTATAATGTTATATCAGCGCTCCAGATAAGGAATTAGTAATTGAGCATTGTCACTCCATCATTTCTGAAGCAATTGGGTATTTCAAAATGTTGATTGTGTAAAATAAAATGACACTACCATTTACACATCAACAGACAGCAATTACTGAATAGTTTGCTTCAAAATGAAAACATCTCTTGGTTCATTTCATTAGAATTGTCTCCTTGGAGACAATTCTAATGAAATACCAAGATGTGTTTTCATGGAAAATAAGATAAATATGCTATATTTGTGGTCTGTTTATTATCTGCATCCACAGTCTGATCTGGATCTACACTGTTCGCGATTCCATCAATGAAACGCCCGTTATGCTTCTAACAAGTAATATAGATCATTATCAGCTAGGCTACAGGAGCGTGCTGTTTGATCAGGAACTACACTGGTCACAAATCCCATAAGCCCCATTTCTCGCGTCACTCTGCCACAATTATGGAGTGGTTCTCATTGACGCTTTGTACCAAATCTACGCAGTCCGATTAGGGGCAACACTGTTTGCAATATCACTGGTGAAAATACGAAAACGTCCAACAACATGGTAAGCTTAAACTTACTACGCTGAATTAAATTTTGTCGTCTGTTGGAAATGTTTTATTTTCAATATTTCTCGACAAAAACCTGTTTTGACAGCAAGCACATGAGAATCGTCTCCACTGGACGATTCTCATGTGCTGTCAAAACCGTTTTTTTTTCTAAGCACATATAAATAAAATGTTAAGAATTTTCTACAAACAAAATGGTGTATCATCATGATCAGTATGAAATGGGTTAAACGGTTTGTTCCTAATACGTTTCATCAGTTTCTAGGCGTATCTGGGGCCATTTCACAAAACTTCGTACAACTAAAATGTTCGTAAATGCAAACTTATGATAGTCTGCAAATTTCACATTAACCACATTTTCTTGTAAACGATTATTGGATTTATTGAGCATAGGCTGCATATGAAACGGCCCCCAGAGCCTTTAATCTTACTAGATGCATGTCAACAGCTAATGTCATTTTGGGTCGTTTGTTTGTTTGTTGGGGTTTAACAGCCTATCAACAGCTAACGTCATTTAAGGCCGAGTCAAATGTGGGGGAAAATCCCAAAATAAGAACTGAACATTTACAATAAACGAGGATAGCCGCGGCCCGCATGTCGAGCCCGCCGAGGCATTTGATGGTCTCGGAGTGTATTTATTTGAAGTTTGATGCCCAATAAGCATACAAAGTTTCAAGCAAATCTGACTTACGGTTACAGAGATAGTAGGTATGTGAAAACTTTAACGCAAATTTTGACAGAAACTTTAACGCAAAAGTCATTTGACCTTGACATAGGGGCACAGGGGCCGCATGAGTGGGACACAGAATGAATATATGGATGATACTAAGCATATATAGTTTTCAAGTCAATGTGACATAGGACTGCAGAGATATAAGGTATTTAAAAACTTTAACGCAGATTTCGGAATGCAAACCAAGTCATTTGACCTTGACCATGGGCACAGGGGCCGCATGAGTGGGATACAGCATGAATATATGGATGATGACTAATACGTATATGATTGAAGTTTCAAGTCAATGTGACTTAGGACTGCAGAGATATAAGGTATTTAAAAACTTTAAAGCAGATTTCGGAACGCAAAATTCAAAGTCATTTCACCTTGACCTTGGGCACAGGGGCCGCATGAGTGGGATACAGCATGAATATATGGATCATGACTAATAAGCATATGAAGTTTCAAGTGAAAATGACTTAGGACTGCAGAGATATAAGGTATTTAAAAACTTTAACGCAGATTTCGGACGGACGTACGGATACGTCATTGTGATCACTGCCTCGCTTTCCGCAAGCGGGCTCGACAAAAACCTATATATTCAGCCCTGAAATCAGAATAATTGTGATCTGATGCCAGGTCCTCGCCATACCAGAATCACTTTGCCCCCTCCCAAAAGCAGTAGGATCAGTAATAACTCCCAGGTAACAAAAGAGCCAAGATAAAAACGTACCCGAGGGCCAAACCAGGCAAATTGTGATTCCTATAAGGAGGAACCCCTACCGTTAATTTACACCGTCGCTTTCGCCCGACCAACAACCCACCATTTTAGGTCGGGTTAATGGGGTCGAATCCTATGTTTCACCTGTTGTGATGGGGGGAAATCCCAAAATCAGAACTGAATATTTACAGAAAAAATAAGTGGGTGGCAGGTGGGAGCACGCGATGGGTAATTTAACGATCGTGGTTCATCCTTACCGGAATCCCGACTGGAGACCTGGTTTGGCCCTCACATACGTCTTCGTCATTTTGTATGCGACAGTTGAATCTGGTTATACCCCTTATGGGAGTATTACAATATTCGTAATCCTATTTTAGGGGAAGGGGCCAAGTGACTTGGTGTGGTATGGACCTTACACCAGGTCAGGTTATTCTAATTTCAGGGCTGAATATATTTGTTCTCGATGTAAATATTCCGTTCTGATTTTGGGATTTTCCCCCCAATGCAGCAGGTTAAAATGGGATCGAATCCGTTTGCCCGGCCTTACATGACCTTAACTGTTGATAGGCTGTTAAACACTAATAAACAAACAAAACAAAAAATAAAATAAGCATCCTTTTCCAGGCACCTCAACCACACTCGGCCACATGTGTGAAACCTAGTAACATTGTCAATTAACTCTTTGCATGCTGGGAAACTTGTGGGCTATAAATAGTTCAAAATTTGCGGACAAAATTCATATTTTCTTGTATGTCTCCCTGTAAATATCATGAATACGTCCCGAGGACTCAATTCTAATGAAATTTCAAGACATATTTACAGAGAGAAATAAAACATATACTCCGGATTCGTTTGGCGGATATTTTCACCGCTAGCATGCAAAGAGTTAAGATATGAATTTCTTAATAGGGGTGAAACAATTCAACGAACATTTGATGCAGTAGAACAAGTTTTGCTGACAATCCGATTCAAGACACTGATATCCAAATCAATACGTTTTTCACAATTCACTGCTTTGGAATCCCAAATTAGGCTATAAATAGACGTTACTGTCGGGTACACTGCATGAATACTAAAATTAAACTATCGTGTTGAGTTTATGCATTATATCAAATATATTAACCGTTGAAAATGTATTTTGTGAACGAAGTCCTTGTATCGCGAGATGTTTCAGATCATGACCTAGGAGTATCACGATACGTATCGTAACACGAGGTATCCTTATCGTTACACCCTTAATTCTTAAGAATGGATTCATCGGGCAGGAAATTGAGTATTGTCACGCCATCATATCTGAAGCAATTGGGTATTTCAAAATTTTAATTGGGTAAAATAAAACCACACTACTGTTTACACATCAACATACGCCAATTATTGAATAGTTTCTAATTCTAATGAAATACCAAGATGTGTTTTCAAGGAAAATAAGAAAAATATGCTATATTTGTGGTCTGTTTATTGTTTTCTGCAGCATGGTAAAGTTACCACAAATTTGTTATTGCTTTTTGATACTCGCTACTTCTGATTTCAATTGGGTTTTTGGCAATTTTAATTGGGTATTTAAGCAAATACGCAGCTTATCTGGAGCTCTGATCGTGAAGAGACACATACCCTCCCGTCCACTAATAAGTGATATGAACAGGACAGTATCACCCGTTAGCTTTGCATAAGAACATGTATCGTTGGTTTCGTGAGGTTTATTAATTATAATTCCCTAGACAGTGAACACTGTAACCCCAGATCAGACTGCACAGATGTTGGGGTTTAACACAGATGTGCAGTCTGATTTCAACACCACCCACCAGATCAGACTGCACAGATGTTGGGGTTTAACACAGATGTGCAGTCTGATTTCACCACCACCCACCAGTTCAGACTGCACAGAGATGTTGGGTTTAACACAGATGTTGCAGTCTGATTTCACCACCACCCACTAGATCAGACTGCACAGATGTTGGGGTTTAACACAGATGTGCAGTCTGATTTCACCACCACCCACCAGATGACTGCACAGATGTTGGGGTTTAACACAGATGTGAAGTCTGATTTCACCACCACCCACTAGATCAGACTGCACAGATGTTGGGGTTTAACACAGATGTGCAGTCTGATTTCACCACCACCCACCAGATGACTGCACAGATGTGCCCTAGACAGATGTGCAGGCTGATCTGGGGTTACATTGATCACTCTCAAAATGGAAGGTCTCAGTGGAAGGGGGCTAACAAATCAGGGAGTTGACCCCCTTAATCTACTGACCCCTTGAATTCAACAAGCTTGTCTCATTGTGGCGTGTCACACCGTACATACAACATAACCCATTGAAATGAAAGTGTATGGGTTTAACGTCCCAGCAACAGCTACTCATATAGAGACGGGATCACATTTTATCAGTCTCATCCAACAGACCAGTGGGATGGAAACAAAATGTATGTATTTTTCATGCCTAGGGCAGATTGAACTCGAGTCCAATGCCATGTATCCTCTAAGCCAGAGCCCATCCATCATCAAAAATGAACAGAAAGTTGCGAAAGTATCAAACTTTTATTTATCTGTAAACAAGAGAGAGGATGATCACAGCTAAGCTTTCCTTTTCTTTTTCCATTTGGACTTTTTCTGCTTCGTTGGTTTTATGGGTCGTGGCGTATTTCTGGACCGCGCCATCATTTTCTGTTGCCACTTTCGATCTTTCTTCACGCTCGATATCGCGTCCCTTTCTTCACCTGTGGAAATCAGAAATACCACAATACAGTGAACACTCGTTTACTCAAAGTCCAGGGAAAGGAGGAAAATGCTTTCAGTTAACACTTTGCATGCTGGGAAACTTGTGGGGCTATAAATAGTTAACAAGAGGGCCATGATACCCTATATATCTAACCTGTCCAATGTCATAAACATCAAGCAAATACTGGTATGTAAGGTTGTCACCAAGTACACATAAAAATAAGCCCATGACAGGCACATAATGTCAATGTGACAAACTTGAGAAGTCGCCAGCGTAGAAGTTGTCTCGCTATATGTGCCTCCATGCTTCGTCGAAATCAGTCCGACAGTTCATGAGAAGATTTTTTTTTAACAATTTTTTCTACTTTTCTATGGCGGCCATCTTGGATTAGTGACAGCCTCCATTTTAACAAATCCGAAAAGGCTTCACCTGTAGACCATAACTGTGAAGTTTGGCCAGCATCGGCCAAGCGATTCGCGAGAAACAATTTGTGCTATTTTTAGATGGCCGCCATCTTGGATTAGCGACAACCTCCATTTTTACAATTCTGAAAAGGTTTCACCAAAACATCATCCTTGTAAAGTTTGACCAACATCACGCAGACGTTTGAAATCTGAAAGGATGACTTTAGGACAATTCGGAGGCCATCTTAGATGACATAATCATCCGATTTTGACAAGAAATGCACCACATCGATCGTCTCGTGAATACCTTTGATTTGGTATATGACATCACCATATTCGGTCAAAAATAAAATTTGATCCCTATTTTCGCACCCCGGGATCACCATTTTAAACCTTTGAAAGACCATTTTACATCAATCATTTCTGCCAAGTTTCGTCGAAATCTGTCCAGTGGTTCGTGAGAAGATTTGTTTAAGAATTTGTGCTATTTTTAGACTGCGGCCATCTTGGATTAGCGACAACCTCCATTTCCACAAATCTGAAAAGGCTTCACCCAAGGACCATAATTGTGAAGTTTGGCTAGCATTGTCCAACATCAGCTAAACGGTTCCAGAGAAGAAATTGTGGACGGACGACGACGGACGAAAAGCAGAAACAATAGCTCACTTGAGCCTTTGGCTAAAAAGTAGCAGACGAGAATTAATTACATTTTCTTTTATTTCTGCCTGTAAATATCATGAATATGTCTTGGAATTTCATTAGAATTGAGTCCGGAGGATGCAATTCTAATAAAATTCCAAGACATATTTACAGAGAGAAATAAGAAAAATATTCCTAAATGTGTTGGCTGTAACATTTTCACCGCTTCAGTTATTGGTGTCCTTGGTTTTTCATCACAATAACGATGTATTTGATACAATTTGTTTTGGGAAACGCCTATTTTATAGGGGTTTCCCCAAAATAATGGTGTAGAGATCAATGGGCTATTTTATCTTGTTATTAAGTTTCATATCAAGTTTATCGTGACGAATGGGTCAGAATTGGTTGGATATTTGCCGGGTCATTATGGGTCCCCACAGTAAGACAATGTAAAATACCATGGTAGCACGTGTCAACTTTGGGGTCCAAAGTAACACACAGACAGACAGCACAACTGAGTGAATGTACATGTCAATCGTGCGGATCTACAATTGCTGTGAAATGCCATGGTAACATTTGTGACAAATGTTACCATGGCATTTTACAACAATTGTAGGGGCCAAATTGACAACACGACCAGCCCAAGGAAACACACAGCCAGCCATACGAGTCTCTGGAAACATCCAACATCCTGGGGGATACAAATATTGCCCAAATTACAGCCATACCAGTCTCTCAAAACATCCAGAGGATACACACAGGGTCCCCCCTCTTTTAGGAAGACCAAATTCCACGACTTTTCCCCGACTTTCAAGGACCTGTCTTCGAAATTCAAGTACTCATATTTGCGTGGATGATGCTGATGAAATGGTGTTTTACGGCTTATTGACTCATAACTTGAGCCATTTCAAGCCTGGAATACACCTGTTTTGGGGAGAGTAGTAATTCAGTTCTGAATTTACAAAATCCTGATTTGGTGCCAGGTGCCCTTACCACACCAAATCGATTGCCTCAAAATCAACAACACCAATTGTTCGACTGGAATCCAAATTCCATGACTTTCAATGACCTTTTAAGAAAAAGAGGCAAATTCCATGACTTTCCAGGGCTGGAATCCATTTTTCCAAATTCCATGACTTTCCAGGAATTTAAGGACCAGTGGGAACCCTGTACACATATTGCCCAACTTACAAAACAAACAGCCCAAAGTACAACACAACAGCCCAAAGTAACACACACATATACAGTCATAACGGTCTCTGGCAGCATCGGGTGGATACAATTATTGCCTGAAGTAACACACAAACAGCCCAACGTACAACACAAACAGCCCAAAGAAACACACAGACAGTCATACCGGTTTCTGGTAGCGTCCATGGGATACAAATATTGCCCAATGTACAGCTCAACATAACACACAGCCCACATAAACACAAACAAATCAATGTAACACACATACGGCCCACACAAATAGCTCAACATAAAATACAAACAGCCCAAAGTAACACACAAACAGCCCAAAGTAACAACACAAATAGCTCAACATAACACACAACCATCCCACACAAACAGCTCAACGTAATACACAAAACAAAACATCCCACACAAACAGCTCAACATAAACACACAAACATCCCACACAAATAGCTCTACATAAAACACAAACCGCCCAAAGTAACACAAAAACAGCTCAACATAATACACAACCATCCCACACAAACAGCTCAACATAACACACAAACATCCCACACAAACAGCTCAACGTAACACACAAACATCTCACACAAACAGCTCAACATAACACACAAACATCCCACACAAACAGCTCAACGTAACACACAAACATCCCACACAAATAGATCAACGTAACACACAAACATCCCACACAAACAGCTCAACGTAACACACAAACATCCCACACAAACAGCTCAACGTAACACACAAACATCCCACACAAACATCTCAACGTAACACACAAACATCCCACACAAACATCTCAACGTAACACACAAACATCCCACACAAACATCTCAACGTAACACACAAACATCCCACACAAACAGCTCAACGTAACACACAAACATCTCACACAAACAGCTCAACGTAACACACAAACATCCCACACAAACAGCTCAACTTAACACACAAACATCCCACACAAACAGCTCAACGTAACACACAAACATCCCACACAAACAGCTCAACGTAACACACAAACATCCCACACAAACAGCTCAACGTAACACACAACCATCCCACACAAATAGCCCAAATTACACACAGACGGCCATACCGGTCTCCGGCAGTGTAGCCAACTGGCCGGACTTGGTTGGGTATTTGCCGGCAAGAGTGCGGGGCAGTATGGGATGCCTCAGTAGGACATTCAGCTCCGCCTTCATCTGTTTGATGTACGCCCGGTGATGGGCCTGCTCCCCGATGTCACCAAGGTCATTCAGACTGGTCATTCGTTAAGAAAGGATGTGGTACGTTTCGGTATATTGGGATCTAGGCAATTCCGTTTGAAATTGGGGAAAGTGATTGGGAATGGGTTCAACGTCCCAGCAACAGCTAAGGTCACATAGAGACGAGACCACAGTTTAACCCTTAGAACGCCATCTTATTTTTTTTGTCGTCTGCTGTTTATTTTCTATTTTCCTTTTTTATCATCAACAAGAGTGCCGAAGGTCACAATATACGCCCGTCGAGGCAAGGCCAGTCAACAAGGGGAGATAACTCATCTTGACGTGATAAACATGTAAACAAAATTTGGTTAGGATCGGTCAAGTAGAACTTGAGTTATTGCGTGGACAAAGATACAGAGTGCGACAATTAAAAATAACTGCCAAGGGGAGATAAGTATCGGATTTTTTTCAAAAGCAATAGGCTTCTTCGTCTTGCCGTGATATGTATACCGAATTTGGTTATGATTGGTCAAGTAGAACTTGAGTTATTGCGTGGACAAGGATACAGAGTGGGAAAATTAAAAATGGCTGCCAAGGGGAGATAAGTATCGGAAAATTTTCAAAATCAATAGGCTTCTTTGTGTTGCCATGATAAACATGTATACCGAATTTGGTTTCGATCGGTGAAGTAGAACTTGAGTTATTGCGTGGACAAGGATACAGGGTGCCAAAATTAAAGATGGCCGCCAAGGGGAGATAAATCAACGGAAATGTTTCAAAATCAATACACTTCTTCGTTTTGCCGTGATAAACATGTATACCGAATTTGGTTATGATCGGTGAAGTAGAACTTGAGTTATTGCGTGGACAAGGATACAGTGCGAAAAATAAAAATGGCCACCAAGGGGAGATAAGTCATCAGAATTTGGTTACAATCCGTCAAGTAGTACATAGTTATTGCGTGGACAAGATGTGCCCACACCCCGGCCCACCCGCCCGCCCCGCCCGGCCGAACAAGATGAATACATAATAAGTCCCGTTTTTTCAAACGGGCGTATAAAAACATGCTTTAACAGCACTTTAGAATAATTTACAACATGCTTTGACAGCATTTCAGAATCATTTCCATTGGATATGATTCTAAAGTGCTGTCAAACCATGTTTTTATTGAGAAATAAAGCAAGATATAAAAGCAACAGCAGACGACAATTGTTGTAAGTAGCGGTCTAAGGGTTAAAGTCTCATCCCGACAGACCAGCGGGATGGAAATACTATGATGTATTTGTCATGCCTAGGTTGAGGTTTGAACTCGCAGTCTCCGGTATTGAAGTCTATATTGCTTTGATAGTAAACGAGGCAAAATTCCAAGTCCAAAAAGGGGAGATAATCCATGGCTCAGTGTCCAAGCAAAAATAGAAATTCACTTTGTGCATCTACACATCATAAAGAAGCCACATACCAAGCATGAAGCATGAAGCCTCCAGTTATTTAGGTTTAGAAGTTTTACCAGTTACTAGGAAAAATGGTGAAATTCTAAGTCGAAACGGGGGAGCTAATCCATGACCTTTAAGGTACATGTACATGCCCACTCTGTAGGCACAAAATGTTCTTTATGGAAATTAAATAAGTGTATAATTGTGTCACTATTTCATCAGTTCTAAAAATTACGAGTGCCCGCTATACAGATATAATCATTTAGTAATATTTATTTTACTGATAGTGACTCGCGGTGGTATCAGGCTATTTTCATATGCAAATGAGGCATGATATTTTTTAATTATTTATACTAATTAAATGTGTCACCTGATAATATTTTCAACAGATTATAAAGTATGATCATTGCAAATCAGCAAATACAATACAGAGAAATACAGAGAATAAATAGAAATGTCCGTTAACATTTTAAGGAAACACGGTTATCGGCCCTGATATCAGTGTGGAAATTTAAGTCCGATATAAAATGTATAATAAAGCCAATCAATATGTGGGGTAATGGTGAATGAATGTTTTTTTTGTCAGAAAATGTCTCAGATGATGTCTCTGATATAAAGAACAGTGTGTGCCTACTGAATGGGCATGTACCTTGAACAGCATGTGAATGAAGACAAAACCTAAAACAAAAGCAGAGGACAATTGTTGTTTCTGTGTTCTACCGGTTAACCCTTACACTGCCGAATTAAATGTTGCCGTGCTGCTGGTTAACCCTTACACTGCCGAATTAAATGTTGCCGTCTGCTGTTTATTTTTTATTTTTCTCATTAAAAACATGGTTTGACAGCATTTTAGAATCATTTCCAGTGGAAATGATTCTAAAGTGCTGTCAAACCATGTCTTTATTGACAAAGAAGGCAAAGTATAAAGCATCAGCAGACGACAATTTTCGTGCTCTGCAGTCTAAGGGTTAATAGCCATTATTTCCAAATCGCAAACACTATATGTGTTTCTTTTAACTATTTTCCAAACCCTTGAATGTCGATGATAATAAAGGATACAGTTTGTCGTTATCATCCAGTTCAATGCCGATCTCCTCAGCGGACTTGGTGAACCAGTCGTTCTGTCGCTTACTCTTCTGGAACCTGTCACATGACCACAATGGGGATTAAAGTGCATTGATGGATGGGGCATTTATATATACAGTCTACACACGTAGGGACTGTGGAAAATAATTTCAGTTAACGACAATTGAACGAGAGTTATTATATAGGAAAACATAATATGGAATAGGGACCATGAGTTTGACTTAAGAGAGTTGGAGGTAATTAGTGTCGACTGTATGTAGAATATAGAATACTGTAAGACATTTTTGTGCAATTTGCGATTATGAACAGCAATATTGATTATTACGAAATGTAAACTGTTACTGAAGATGGAGTATATGATTATATTTGGTTCAGAAGTAAGAAGACAAGACATTTTAATGAAGTAATTACGGATATGTATGTATTTACATGTATATGTGCACCCTCATAAACCTACAAGTGAGTGATCTCATTAATGACAAATATACAAGAAGAGTAACCAATCAAAACTACATGTGTGTCAACTACAGCCTGAAGGCTTTGAAGATTGAAGACTGAAGACACCCTCTAGATGTTTAACTTAGATGTGTTTCGCTGTTATGTATCTCTGATTACAATGGCTTTTCATGATTGCAGAACACTATTTTTAGACCACGCATGGATTGGCGATGACCTCCATTTGAACAAATTGTAATCCCCATGTGTGTAAAGTTTGCCAGTGTGTCCGGTCTGGAGAAGTTCCGCTGTACATTATCAGCACAGGTAACATAGTGATAGCTTTCAAAATTAACCCTTACACTGATGAATTAATTTGTGTCGTCTGCTGAATATTTGTTATTTTTTCCATTTTTCTCATCAAAAACTTGGTTTGGCAGCACTTTAGAATCATTTCCAATGGAAATGATTCTAAAATGCTGCCAAACCATGTTTTTACTGAGAGAAAAGACAAAATATGAATTATCAGCAGACGACTATTTAGGTTCCCGCATTCTAAGTGTTAAAGAAAAAATGTTTTGGGTGTCTGATTTAGCGAGAATGTACTGTACAGTACCTATATTCGGCGGTCTCGATGTCACGCACCATGTTGACCCGGGTGTGGACCTCCTGTAGATACTCAGTGTCTATGGGCAGTAGGGGAATCTCGTCATCTGTCAACACAATTGATTTGATTTATTGGTGTTTAACGGCCTATCAACAGCTAAGGTCATTTAAAGCCAAGACCAACGGGTTCGATTCTGCATGCAACCTGCTGCATTGCGGAGAAACTATCAAAATCAGAACAGAATGTTTACATCGAAATAAATTTCTACTGAAAAATAAAGAAACGCTACAGTTTGCAAATTCCTAACATTTGAATTATGTGCATTAATGTGCATAATCCCTGTATATTACGAGACGGACCGACTCGCACGAATAAGTTAGCGAATGAGAAATACGCGTACAATGTTTATATTGGGCTGGAGGTAGGAAAACATGTAAAACTGGTTTTTTACCATCTAATGAGGTCACGTGACAATTTCCAAAGTAACAAAACAGTGGATAAGAATATTTGTGTGTGATCGAAAAGCATCAATAGAGTTAAACTGTAATGACATGGGCACTGTCAGTCACTGATGGAAAATAATCAACACGGACATGCGATTGACGCTTACGTCAACGACGGCAACAGCCAGAGACGTTACATTTGTGTCAGACACTAGTCATTGACTGGTGGAACACATCCCACAACGTGCTACATGTCGGTTGGTTGAGTCAATGTGTAGATAAAGTCCAATGTTAATGAATTCCACACAAGGTTGTGCGAGAAACTGAAACTTGCAAGTGATTTCTTCGACCCCCATGGTATTCACCGACACATACAGAGCACATTACATCAGTTAACAATACAGTGTTTCGTGTGGTTATAGAGGGATGTTATACCAACAATAAAATATCCAATTGGAATAAAACAAGGTTATACATTTGATAATATAATAGTATAATTATGTTTTCCACCTGCCACCCACAACATATCAGGAGAGATACAACATTTTGATGCATGTCCAACATTGCTGGTGCCCACGACGATGACGACTGCCAGATTTGTGGCCACTGTGTACATGTATCACTTTCAGGGGTGTGAGCAGCGTATTGTGAGAAAACAGGAAATTGGTGAAAAATGTAACAAAAAAGAGGAAACCCATTCATCCCCTCCACAAAAGTATGATTTTTTGGCAATTTCAATAAAATCCAGTACTTTTTTTTTTTTTATTAAAAAAAAAAGGAAATCAGCTGAAGAGGAAAATTCACACCCCTGCACTTTCCAAAATCTGGGAAGTGAAATGGCTTAACCCTCACTACGCGGGAGACGAAAATTGTCGTCTGCTGTTTTTCATCTTTGTCTTATTTCTTAACAAAAACAACTGTTTTGACAGCACATGAGAATCGTCTCCAGTGGAGACGATTCTCATGCGCTGCCAAAACAGGTTTTTATCGAGAAATATTTAAAATAAAACATTTCCAGCAGACGACAAAATTTAATTCAGCATAGTAAGGGTTAACATCACAACACAGCTATGTGGCTGTGACTGGAGAAATGGGTCTTTCGGGATTTGTGACCAGTGTATATCCTGATCAGATATCACACTCCTGTAGCCTGATAACGATCTATATTGATCATTTAATAGAAGCATGACTGGTATCTTATTGATGGAATGACGAACAGTGCAGATCCTGATCAGACTGTGCGGATGCAGACTGATCTGGATCTACACTAGTCGCAAAACCCACAAGCCCCATTTCTCCTGTCACATCCACATACAGAGATGTGGGCCTCAGCTTCCAGACTTGTCAGAAAGACATTGACAAATTTTCGGTCTAGAAAACGCGTGGAGCCACACTATTCTAAGGGAAATAACTATGTATCAGTAGAAATCTACCCTGCATATAAGACCACAAGAGTTGTCATTCTTGAATTCCTAAAATATACACATCATTGAAAACGTGCCAAATTGCTTTCGACAGCAAGGAGTCATATAGCTGTCAAATTGCCAGCTCTTTTTATTTTTTAACCTTAGCATAAGCAAGGTGTATGATCACGTGGTACTAACAACAAGAACAAGTACTGAAACTTCCATAATCCATCCGATTCAAAGTACATTTTCTTTTATATTGTCCTTATTACGTAACGGATTTTGATAAAATATGGCGCATCAAACGCGTCTTGTTAAGCTGCATTTGGTGGTCTCTGTACTTTGGCCCAAACTTCTGTCGGTAGACACGGAAATCGATTTTTCACAAAAACGACATAATTCTGTGCCAAACTCCCTAGACGACCAAAGCTCATGAAGACGTGTTTGCTGCGTTATATTTCATCAAAATCCTTTTCATATTAAGGAAAATATCAAATAATACTTACTTTGGCGTGGGCAAGATTTTAACACTTTCAGCCACTGTTGTTGTTATAACCATGTGATCATGCACCTTGATGTGTTCTTTATACACATTTATACCACAGGTTGAAGTAACGGATCGAGGTCTATAAATACATTGAATATGCCTAAAAGCATCAATAAATGAAGAAATAAATAAGCTAAACAAATGTTTTTTTATCCCCGCCATATGATTCATTACAATTTTTTTGTTATCCCCTCCATGTGATTCATTATGAATCATATGGAGGGGATAAAAAAATTTGTTTAGCTTATTTTTGTCTTCATTTATTGATGCTTTTAGGCATATTTAATGTATTTATAGACCTCGGTCCGTTACTTCAACCTGTGATTCATACTGTTTCTAATCTGGTGATACCCCAATGTTTACATTAGCCACATGTGACATAATGTGCGGACGTTTGTTGGTTAAGCCATTTCAGTCTAAGAATACGATAATGTTTGTAAAAAATTAGTTTGTTTATTTCTCCATGAAGGTATATGTTGTTACCACTCATTTGAACCGTCTCGTTGAGACGGTACAAACGAGTGGTAACAACATATACCAGCTGGATGAAATAAAGACAATGGGGATTTTTTTCTCATACAAATTTCCAACTACTATAATTGAATCCCGTCTTTAATGGGTTAAACTTTGATCGATATCCTTAACCTCCACGTCGTAAAACGAGATGATCCTTTATTTTAATATAACGCCATACTTGGTTATTTATTATTTTTGAGACTCAGAAAATGCAACATACATATAAGTAATGCAGCCATGTGCCATTGCATTTACTGTGGTATGTAAAACATTTTACTGTTGAAAGTTTGCGAGGCCAACTTTTTTTGAAAACCACAGGAAACGCAACAGTGCATGGCCTTATTTCTTAAATTCAGGCTGATCTGGGCTACACTGATCGCAAGCGGTGTCGCAAAATTTCCTAAAACAATGGTCAGTGAAAAAGAAATCCTTCCTCAACTTAGGCATGAAAGGACTACATGTATACCAACTTTTATTGAGGCTGTTCATGATCTTCCTGTAGTTTTTCGCATCATCTGGACCAACAATCATCAGACTCAGGCCCTCCTTGGACGCCCGTGCTGTTCTCCAACTTCTGTGCACGTAGTTCTGCAAATGTGGGTTGTACTTATAACTAGATGTCCGCAGCCCGCATGTCACGCCCACTGAGCCTTTGATAGCATACCGAACAATTTCAACAAAAACCTTTAACACGTACAGGATGTACGTACGTACGCCAATATGCCAACAAAATTGCAGGTCACATTATTAGTGCTTTTTAATTGATTATCAACATTTGAATCAATACTCAATTAGACAATTAAACTGTGATACATGTTCATTACCATATATACCGTACACAAAAACATTAATATTTGTAAGATATTAGAATATATTGGTATGTATAACTAACAAACAACAGTAAGCCCCATTTCTCCTATCACCGCCATGAAAAATATTTACAGAAATTGGATATTGTCTGTAAATGATGTCAAAAGTCGACGAAATTCTATTCCGCATTTGCTCTGAAAATTTTGTGAACTTTAGACGTCATTTACGAAATATATCGTAAATTTTGTAAATATTTTCAAATAGATATTGCACATGTTTTTAGATACAAAATCACATGGCGTGTCTCAGGTGGCTGTGACTGGAGAAATGGGGCTTATCAGATTCGTGACAAGGGTAGCTCCTGATCAAATCACACACTCCAGTAGCTTCATGCTGATCTATATTTCTTGTCAGAAGCATGCTGGATGTTTCATTGATGGAATGGCGAACAGTGCAGATCCCGATCAGACTGTGTGGATGCACAGGCTGATCTGGATCCACACTGATAGCAAAACCAGTAAGCTCCATTTCCCCAGTCACAGCCACATACAAGATTTTGTACCTAAGAACACGTGTGATTTTTAATGAAATATATTTATAGAAACTGTGATATTTTCTGTAAATGACGTCGAAAGGTGTTGGAATTTTCATAACAAATGCGGAATAGAATTCCGCATTTGCTATGAAAATTTCATCAACTTTCAAAGAAATTTACGGAAAATATTGTAAATTTTGTAAATATTTTCAATGATATATCACACGTCACGTGACGTGTTCACAAGTACAAAATCACATGGAGTGTTACAAATGGGATACGGTCTACCCACCTCGACGGTACGTGGGACCTGGTAATGCAGTACATGCTGGACGTTCGGGATGTCCAGCCCTCGGGCCGCCACGTCCGATGCTATCAGCACACCCTTGGGGTTCCCTGCAACCAATGATGGATTATGTAGATTGATACTAGCACACATGTGAAGACATCTTTTTTTATTATATATCTATTAAATATGTAGCTATACAATGTAAATAAGTCATATGTTCTCATTGATGAAAATAAACAACTTCCGGTGAGATATCCGTTGTTCTGGTATCTACATTCATATGCGCACCTGCCAAAACCACAGGTGATTCTAGCGTGTCTTGGATGGTCAATTATTGTTTGTATATACATGAAACAACTCAAATGCGCCCGGGTGAAAAAATAATAGTACATGTACTTAGAAAGGTATAAAACTCCCATTCGCCACCATTGAAACAAAAAGCCACATGATATAGTCCTGTCGAACTCGCCTATACAACGCATTACAGTGTGTCGAAACTGCTGTTTGGGGTGAAGTTTACAGTTACCAATACATTAACATACATCTCAAAGATTTCGAGCGTAAACTGCACTAAAAACGCGTCTCACTAACCTAAATTCGCTAAATTGTGTCTGAATATTTAGGGTTATTACAAGCACATGTAAAGTCACAAAGTGAAAGAGAGAAAGTTTAATGTCCCAGCAACAGCTAAGGTCATAAAGAGATGGGACCACAGTTTAAAGTCTCGTCCGACAGACCAGTGGGATAGAAATACTATGTACGTATTTTTCACCCCTAGAGTGAGGATTAAACTCACAACCTCCGGTATTGAAGTCCAATGACATATCCCCTAGGCCATGGCCCATCCCTTTTCCCCAAAACAAATTGTAACCAAATAAATTGTTATTATGATGTATCAGTACAACCACACTAATGATAAACATTGGGACACTCTTTGTTGTGAGAAACAGATTCAGGGCTCCAGATAAGGAATTAGTAATTGAGTATTGTCACTCCCATCACTTCTGAAGCAATTGGGTATTTCAAAATTTTAATTTGGTAAAATAAAATCACACTACTGTTTACACGACAACAGACAGCAATTATCGAATAGTTTGCTTCAAAATGAAAACATGTCTGGCATTTCATTAGAATTGTCTCCTTGGAGACAATTCTAATGAAATACCAAGATGTGTTTTCATGGAAAATATAGAGGATATTCATATTTTTGCAACGAATATGACATATATGTTCATCGAGTGGTGTGGAATGTCCATATTTCACGAGTGCCGTTATCACACCACGAGATGAACATATATGTGATATTCGTTGCAAAAATATGAATATTCTATTTATTTTATTCCATATATTATGGAAATTAGCAGTTTTTTAGACTGTGTACGGTAATGAATGTGTATTTGCAGCGTATTTGCAGTCCGGCACTGCAGGTGCGCGTTATGAATATAGATAGCGGAAGTAGTCGTATTTTCACCGGAAGATGTTTATTTTATCGATGAGAACATATTTTATTTACATCGTAGAACTATGTATTTCATGGGTAGGTATATAATAAAATATGCTATATTTGTGGTATGTTTATTGTTTTATGCAGCATGATAAAGGTACCACAAAATTGTTATTGCTTTTTGATACTCGCCACTTCTGATTTCAATTGGGTTTTGGGTAATTTTAGTTGGGTATTTAAGCAAATACGCAGCTTATCTGGAGTTCTCACATATTTATATGCAATTCCTACAATAAATAGTGTCAGAATATTCAGGGTTATTACGACACATGTAAAGTCACAGATACCTGTAAATCTCTCAAGATTTTTGAGTCGCTGTTTCTGGTGCATGTCGGCGTGTAGAGGCAGAGGGCAGCACTGTAGCAAGGTAAATATGGAGACGAGGCGGCGAATACAGTCCTTGCTGTTGGTGAATATCAACGTGCGGCCCGAGTACTGTTTCAGGAAGTAGTATAGGTACACATCCTGTAAATAGAGCAATTTGGCTGCCACCGACTGGGTCGCTTGTTGATTCTAGCTTCATCAGGCCATCTACGTAAGTACATATATGTCATAATTACTAAAAATAATGACATAAAAAGTGTATATTAAACAGCAGACGACAAACTTTAATTCAGCCTTGCAAGGATTGAATCATGCAGTGAAAGCCGAGTAAAGTTTTGTAGTCATGTGGCTCATCACCCCCTGTGTGAATGTCCACCACCCCCTATGTGACTGCTCACCCACCATCCACACCCCCACCCCCTGTGTGACCACACACCCACCATCCACCGCCCCCTGTGTGACCACCCACCCACCATCAACCGCAACCTGTGTGACCACACACCATCCACCGCCACCTATGTCACCACCCACCATCAACCGTCCCATGTGACCATCCACCCACCATCCACCGCCCCCTGTGTGACCACCCCCCACCAACATCCACAGCCCCCTGTGTGACCACCCACTTCCCACCACTTCCTATGTGACTGTCCACCACCCCTGTGTATGACCGGCCACCTACCATCCACCATCTGATATGACCACCCACCAACCATACCATCAGCCCCCTGTGTGACCACCCACTGCCCACCAACCCCTATGTGACTGCCAACCAACCCTGTGTATAGACCGCCCACCTACCATCCACCATCTGATGTGACCACCCACCAACCACTCCACAGCCCCCTGTGTGACCACCCACCCACAATCCACCACCCCCTGTGTGACCACCCACTGCGCACCACCCCCTATGTGACTGCCCACAACTGTGTAGAAGATATAAGACTGTCCTTCAGTCCGATACTCTCCACCAAAATAGCTGTAGGGATATTGCTTGTTCGAAATATGACGTGGTTTTCATTGATGGAATGGCGAACAGTACAGATCCTGATCAGACCGTGCGGATGCACAGGCTAATCTGGATCTAGACTGGTCGCAAAACCCATAAGATTCCACGTAATGTTGCCTGATAACGATATATATTGCTTGTTCGAAGCATGTGGGTTTAATTGATGAAACAGTGCAGATCCTGATCAGACTGTGCGGATGCACAGGCTGATCTGGATCTACACTGGTCGCAAAACCCATAAGCTTCACAAAAACCCATGAGCTTCCACGTAATGTTTCCTGATAATGATCTATATTGCTTGTTCAAAGCATGATGTGGGTTTAATTGATGGAATGGCAAACAGTGCAGATGTACAGGCTGATCTGGATGTACACTGGTCGCAAAACCCATAAGCTTCCGCGTGATGTCCACCCACTTTGGCCGGTCCTTCAGTCTGATGTTCTACATCAACACAGCTGTAGCCATATAAATGTGGCTGTGACTCGAGAAATGGGGCTTATGAGATTTGTGAGTGACCAGTCTAGCTCCTGATCAATCTCATGTGGCCTGATAACGATCTATATTGCTTATTCGAAGCACGATGTGGGTTTCATTGTGGATGCACAGGCTGATCTGGTTATACACTTGTCGCAAAACCCATAAGATCCATTTCTCCAGTCACGGCAACATACCGGTATGAGACACGCGATTTTCATAAAAAATATTAATATTTACAGAAACTTTAATATTATTTTCTGAAAAATGACATCAAAAGTTGACAACATTGGAATTATATTCCGCATTTGCTCTGAACATTTCGTCAACTTTTGACGTCATTTAATGAAAATATCGTAAATTTTGTAAATATTTTTAACAAGATATTGCACACCTTCTTGGGTACAAAATCACATGGCTCGTCTCATGTATGTAAAGCATTGTTTATTATAGTGTCACCCCTATCGAAAGGGCCAGTAGCTAGTCTTTGACTTATGAAAATGGGCACAGCTGGTTACTCGGTAACACATCTAACTTTCATATCTCGGCACAACCTTCCTGGGGGCCGTTTCACTAAACTTACGACAAAGATGTTCGCAAGTGCAAAATCAAAGTACTGAAAGTACTGAACATAGGGTACTACAAGATTAAACTAGATTGATTGCTTGATTGATTGCTGGTGTTACAGTTTCATTAACCCTTAAAGGTACATGCCCACTCAGTAGGTACAAAATGTTCTTTACATCAGAGACATCATCTGAGACATTTCCTGGCAAAATAAACATTCATGCGCCATTATCCCACGTACTGATTGGCATTATTATACATGTTATATCAGACATAAATTTACACACTGATATGAGGGGCGATAACCGTGTTTGCTTAAAATGTTAACGGACATTACTCTTTAATCTCTGTATTTATTTTATGATGTGCAATGATCATACTTTAAAATCTGTCGAAAATATTATTTTTTCAGGTGACGCATTTCTTTAGTAGTAATAATTAAAACATATCATGCCTCATTTGCATATGAACATAGCCTGATACCACCGCGCGTGTCACTATCAGTAAAATAAATATTACTAAATGATTATATCTGTATAGCGGGCACTTGTAAACGTTTAGAAACTTGTTAGATTTTTTTTGTCGTATTTCAGTACTTGCAGTGTTATACTGTCATTAATGTGTTCCCTGACTGTAAGTTATCACCTTAAATACTGACTTATTGACCCCCTTCCATGAAGTAGAATTGACACTCATGTTGGCGTGTATTGGCCACCATAGACAAATGTCAATCAGGCCGAATTCAGGAATGTCACTAAAATCCACTGTAGATCCATCGATAGAGAGAGAGAATGAGGATTAAACATCAGTTAGACCTACACGTGCGAGTTTTGTTTCGCACAGGTGTCGGGTGAGTTTAAAAATAGGCTGTCGGAAGGTCAAACTTGATGTAGTTTGTGTGTTAAACGCGTCGCTTGTTTCGGAGAGTATTCGGAGGGGAGTTAACTCTGTTACTAAATTTAGCGATGACCGCACGATTTGTGCTGCAAATGGGGCAAATCACGCGCAACAAAATAATCCGATGTATTTTTGTACGTAGAAACAACCGTTGTTGATATTGTGCAGTGCAAGATCAATATTATTTTCAATTAGTGGTTGCGTATGCCAGTTAAACGTTTAGTACCGTAACACAATGCATTTTGTTGTTATGGTTATTCCAAGATATCACTACGGACGTGCCCATCGAGGGGATCTGGGGCGTGGCTAACTGTCCGACGCGATTCTAAGTTGTCAATCACAGGCGTCCGCACCACGGGGGGTCGTGGGCGGGCCAAATGATTCCGCTCGATCGCAATACATACGGATACACATGTACCCTATGTAATTATGACTGTCCGTAAATTTCACATTAACAATGTTTTCTTTTATTGATTTATTGAGCATGCAGCCTATCTTCAATAAATATAAATCCATCAATTGAAATTTCCAGACGATCATAAATTTGCTCTAACGTACATTTTAGTTGTACAAAGTTTATACTAACATGCCATCAGGGCTCCAGATAAGCTGCGTATTGCTCAAATACCCAATTGAAATCAGAAGTAGCGAGTATCAGAAAGCAATACAAATTTGTGATACCTTTACCATGCTGCAGAAAACAATAAACAGACCATAAATATAGCATATTTTTCTTATTTTCCATGAAAACACATCTTGGAGACAATTCTAATGAAATGCCAAGACATGTTTTCATTTCGCAGTAAACTATTCAATAATTGTTGTCTGTTGATGCGTAAACTGTGTGTCATTTTATTCTACCCAATTCAAATTTTGAAATACCGGTACCCAATTGTTTCAGAAATGATGGGAGTGACAATACTCAATTACTAATTCCTTATCTGGAGCCCTGATGCCATGTCTCTATATCATGTTTAACTTCTATTTTTCATGATCTGACATTTATCATTTATTATTTACTTTGCTATAGCTATAGGTAGTAAAGCCATAGAGCTATGTCTATTACTCACCTAGTTTTTGTTTCTCATCAAGCTTTACTTTCTTTTTCTTCTTCAACATCCGCTGTGGGCCGGTGTGTAGCACGGTCAGCGTCGCCGAGAATATATACGTGTGGCGTCTCGCTTTCTTCTTTGGGTCCCTGAACATAGATTTGATTTGGTTATAGAGATACCAAGCTTTTTATTAGGCAAGGAAACAAGTAGGAATGGAATGGAACGGTGCTTAACGGCCCACCAACACAAAAGAGTATCATTTAGAGCCAAGCAATTTAGATGAAGAAATTAATAGTAAATGTTAGATGTGTAGGAATTCCGAGGCTCGTCTAGGAATTCCTACCATTTTCAAGCCTTGTCTGATGAACTTGATAGCTCTGGATATGGAACACCAGTAGTCGATTTCATCAAAATTGCAAAGTATACTTATCTAGCAAAGTATACTTTGAGGGAGTAATCATTTATTTTGCCCGAAATGCATTATATCATATAGAACTAACGACTGTATATATTTGACGATTAAAAGTATGCAGAATTATTATACGTGAATTTATTACATTATCACAGCCCACAGCCAAAATGGCTGTGATAATGTAATACATTCAGTATAATAACAAGAGTGCCGCAAGTCACAAAATACGCCCGTCGAATATGGGCCAGACAGCGAAGATGCAGAAATGTGAAGCTGTCACCAATGCAAGAAACATTAATGAGAATTTGAAAATCTATAGCATTATTTCTTCATCTCGTTGTGCTAAACATGTATACTAATTTAGGCAGAGATAGAAAAGTAGAGTGTAGTAAATGATAGGAATTGGATACAATAATGTAGAAAAAATGGCTAAGTTAAAAAGGTGATATTTTTGTTAAAAAATATGTTTTCGGCATAAAAACACCAAGGTGCACATCTTCAATATGTGTAGAAGACGTGTGTATAGTTTCAGATCGATCGACTAAACGGTTTCGGATGAGTTGTGTACACAAACTCTGTACCCTATATATAATTGTATAGAAAAGTGTAGAAACTAGAAATGTGGCCTGTCGGCACACGAATGCCCCCGCTGGCAGCCAAAGAAAATGAGGCATATTTGATTATAAGCCATTTACCCAAGCGTTAAGGTTTTGAACGCACCTTGACCCGGGGCTTAGTGGGGGCGGGACGAAATGTGCATGTGTGAAATGTGAAGCAGATCCGAGCAAGGAAACACAAATTATGGGGGCGGGACGAATGTGGATTTGTCACAGGGCGGTAGAGGACCATTGTAGCAATGCGTGTGTGAAATGTGAAGCAGATCGGAGCAAGGAAACACAAATTATAAGCCATTTAACTGAAGTTAAGGTTTCAGGTTTCAAACGCACCAAGTCTGTGACCTTGACCCTGTGCTTAGCGGGGGCAGGACGAATGTGGATTTGTCACAGGGCGGTAGAGGACCATTGGAGCAATGCGTGTGTGAAAGTTAGTGTAGGATTGAGAAACGCGCACGTAGATTTGTCCCAAAGTGGCAAGTAAACAATTAAAGTGGAAAAGGTGAAGGTCAAAGGTGAAGGTCGAAGTAATGGGTGGTGGAGTGTGTAAGGCATGTTCATATGTATCATATGTATCATGTGTATAAATATTTAAGCGATTGGCAAAAGTATTGAGAAGTTATTGTAGGATTGAGAAAACGTGCACATAGATTTGTCCCAAAGTGCTAAGTAAACATTTAAAGTAGAAAAGGTGAAGGTCAAAGGTCAAGGTCGAAGTACTGGGTGGTGGAGTGTGTAGGGCATGTTCATATGTATCATGTGTATACATATTTAAGGGATTGGCAAAAGTATTGAGAAGTTATTGTAGGATTGAGAAATGTGTATGTAGATTTGTCCCAAAGTGCTAAGTAAACATTTAAAGTAGAAAAGGTGAAGGTCAAGGTCGAAGTACTGGGTGGTGGAGTATGTAGGGCATGTTCATATGTATAATGTGTATAAATATTTAAGCGATTGGCAAAAGTATTGAGAAGTTATTGTAGGATTGAGAAACGTGCACGTAGATTTGTCCCAAAGAGCTAAGTAAACATTTAAAGTAGAAAAGGTGAAGGTCAAAGGTCAAGGTCGAAGTACTGGGTGGTGGAGTGTGTAGGGCATGTTCATATGTATCATATGTATAAATATTTAAGCGATTGGCAAAAGTATTGAGAAGTTAGTGTAGGATTGAGAAACGTGCACGTAGATTTGTCCCAAAGTGCTAAGCAAACATTTAAAGTGGAAAAGGTCAAGGCCAAAGGTCAAGGTCGAAGTACTGTGGGGTGGAGTGTGTAGGGCATGTTCATATGTATCATGTGTATAAATATTTAAGCGATTGGCAAAAGTATTGAGAAGTTATTGTAGGATTGAGAAACGTGCACGTAGATTTGTCCCAAAGTGCTAAGTAAACATTTGACGTGGAAAAGGTGACGTCAAAGGTCAAGGTCGAAGTACTGGGTGGTGGAGTGTGTAGGGCATGTTCATATGTATCATGTGTATAAATATTTAAGTGATTGGCAAAAGTATTTAGAAGTTAGTGTAGGATTGAGAAACGTGCACGTAGATTTGTCCATAAGTGCTAAGTAAACATTTAAAGTAGAAAAGGTGAAGGTCAAAGTCGAAGTACTGGGTGGTGGAGTGTGTAGGGCATGTTCATATGTATCATGTGTATAAATATTTAAGCGATTGGCAAAAGTATTGAGAAGTTAGTGCAGGATTGAGAAACGCGCACGTAGATTTGTCCCAAAGTGCCAAGCAAACATTTAAAGTGGAAAAGGTCAAGGCCAAAGATCAAGGTCGAAGTACTGGGGGGTGGAGTGTGTAAGGCATGTTCATATGTATCACGTGTATAAAATATTTAAGCGATTGGCAAAAGTATTGAGAAGTTATTGTAGGATTGAGAAACGTGCACGTAGATTTGTCCCAAAGTGCTAAGTAAACATTTACAGTAGAAAAGGTGAAGGTCAAAGGTCAAGGTCGAAGTACTGGGTGGTGGAGTGTGTAGGGCATGTTCATATGTATCATGTGTATAAATATTTAAGCGATTGGCAAAAGTATTGAGAAGTTAGTGTGGGATTGAGAAACGTGCACGTATATTTGTCCCAAAGTGCTAAGTAAACATTTAAAGTAGAAGAAAAAGGTGAAGGTCAAGGTCAAGGTCGAAGTATGAGTGGTGGAGTGTGTAGAGAATGTTCATATGTATCATGTGTATAAATATTTAAGCGATTGGCAGAAGTATTGAGAAGTTAGTGTAGGATTGAGAAACGTGCACGTAGATTTGTCCCAAAGTGCTAAGTCAAACATTTAAAGCAGAAAATGGTGAGGTCAAAGGTCAAGGTCGAAGTACTGGGTGGTGGAGTGTGTAGGGCATGTTCATATGTATCATGTGTATAAATATTTAAGCGATTGGCAAAAGTATTTAGAAGTTAGTGTAGGATTGAGAAACGTGCACGTAGATTTGTCCCAAAGTGCCAAGCAAACATTTGAAGTGGAAAAGGTGAAGGTCAAAGGTGAAGGTCGAAGTACTGGGTGGTGGAGTGTGTAGGGCATGTTCATATGTATCAGTGTATAAATATTTAAGCGATTGGCAAAAGTATTTAGAAGTTAGTTAGTAGGATTGAGAAACGTGGCACATAGATTTGTCCCAAGTGCTAAGCAAACATTTAAAGTGGAAAAGGTCAAGGCCAAAGGTCAAGGTCGAAGTACTGTGGGGTGGAGTGTGTAGGGCATGTTCATATGTATCATGTGTATAAATATTTAAGCGATTGGCAAAAGTATTGAAAAGTTATTGTAGGATTGAGAAACGTGCACGTAGATTTGTCCCAAAGTGCCAAGCAAACATTTGAAGTGGAAAAGGTGAAGGTCAAAGGTGAAGGTCGAAGTACTGGGTGGTGGAGTGTGTAAGGGATGTGCATAAAAATGGCTAAGTTAAAAAGGTGATATTTTTGTTAAAATATATTTTTTCGACATAAAAACACCAAGGTGCACATCTTCATTATGTGTAGAAGACGTGTGTAGTTTCAGAATCATCGACTGAACAGTTTCGGAGGAGTTGTGTACACAAACTCTGTACCGTATATAGAATTGTATAGACAAATGTAGAAAAAATGGCTAAGTTAAAAAGGTGATATTTTTGTTAAAAAATATTTTTTCGCCATAAAAACACCAATGTGCACATCTTCAATATGTGTAGAAGACGTGTGTATAGTTTCAGATTGATCGACTGAACGGTTTCGGAGGAGTTGTGTACACGAACTATGCGCTTTTTCTTCAGCCGCCCGCCCACCGTGCGGTAAAACATAATACGTACCGTTTTTTTAACTAGATGGCAGCGGCCTGCATGTCACGCCTTGTGGCGAGGCATGGACACTAAAAAAAGAGATATAGTATAACGAAAAACTTTAACCAAAAAACTTAACCAAAAAGTTTAACCGGACACACGTACGTACGCCAAAGTGCCGACTATATCACGCTTTCCGCAAGCGGGCGCGACAAAAACATTAACCAAAAACTTCAAAGTAATTTGACCTTGACATTGGGCACAGGGGCCGCACGGGAGGGGGGTAGAATGAAAATATAGATGATGATAAACACCCATGTGAAGTTTCAAGGTAATGGGCAAAGCAGTTGCAGAGATATAGTAAAACGAAAAACTTTAACCAAGAAACTTAACCAAAAACTTTAACCAAAAAACTTAACCAAAAAACTTAACCAAAAACTTTAACCAAAGAACTTAACCAAAAACTTCAAAGTAATTTGACCTGGACATTGGGCACAGGGGCCGCACGGGAGGGGGTAGAATGAAAATATAGATGATGATAAACACCCATATGAAGTTTCAAGGTAATGGGCAAAGCAGTTGCAGAGATATAGTATAACGAAAAACTTTAACCAAAAAACTTAACCAAAAACTTCAAAGTAATTTGACCTTGACATTGGGCACAGGGGCCGCACGGGAGGGGGGTAGAATGAAAATATAGATGATGATAAACACCCATGTGAAGTTTTCAAGGTAATGGGCAAAGCAGTTGCAGAGATATAGTATAACGAAAAACTTAACCAAGAAACTTAACCAAAAACTTTAACCAAAAAACTTAACCAAAAAACTTAACCAAAAACTTTAACCAAAGAACTTAACCAAAAACTTCAAAGTAATTTGACCTGGACATTGGGCACAGGGGCCGCACGGGAGGGGGGTAGAATGAAAATATAGATGATGATAAACACCCATATGAAGTTTCAAGGTAATGGGCAAAGCAGTTGCAGAGATATAGTATAACGAAAAACTTTAACCAAAAAACTTAACCAAAAAACTTAACCAAAAACTTCAAAGTAATTTGACCTTGACATTGGGCACAGGGGCCGCACGGGAGGGGTAGAATGAAAATATAGATGATGATAAACACCCATGTGAAGTTTCAAGGTAATGGGCAAAGCGTTGCGAGATATAGTATAACGAAAAACTTAAACCAAAAAACCAAAAAATTAACCAAAAACTTTAACCAAAGAACTTAACCAAAGAACTTAACCAAAAACTTTAACCAAAAAACATAACCCAAAACTTTAACCAAAGAACTTAACCAAAAATTTCAAAGTAATTTGACCACTTGACATTGGGCACAGGCGGGGTCGCACGGAGGAGGGGGTAAGAATGAAAAATATAGAATGATGAATAAACACCCATATGAAGTTTCATTTCAAGGTAATGGGCAAAGCAGTTGCAGGATATAGTATAAACACAAAAACTTTAACCACAAAAAACTTAAACCCAACCCAAAACTTTAACCAAAGAACTTAACCAAAAATTTCGAAGTAATTTGACCTTGACATTGGGCACAGGGGCCGCACAGGAGGGGGTAGAATGAACATATATATGATGATAAACACCCATATGAAGTTTCAAGGTAATGGGCAAAGCAGTTGCAGAGATATAGTATAACGAAAAAATTTAACCAAAAACTTTAACCAAAAACCTTAACCAAAAACTTTAACCAAAGAATTTAACCAAAAACTTTAACCAAAAAACTTAACCTAAAACTTTAACCAAAGAACTTAACCTTACAGCTTAACCAAAAACTTTAACCGGACACACGTACGTACGTACGTACGTACGCCAAACGGCCGACTATATCGCGCTTTCCGCAAGCGGGCGCGACAAAAACGGTCGTATAAAAATTAATAAATTTATCCTTAAATTGAAAATTTCTCCCTCCTATTTTGGTAGATAAGTATACTTTGCAATGTTAGTGAAATAGGCTACTGGCTAGTGTCTTTTTACAAGGCAATGCTAGGAAACGCATAGGAATTCAGTGGCTTGGAATTCAGAGCCTGGCATGATGACCTTGATATCTTTAACCAGGCTATTTATCAGGCAAGGCTAGAAAACGTGAACTTGGAATTCTTACCGATTCCGAGACGAGTCTGACAAACTTGTTATCAAAGACATGAGCATGATAATCTATTTATCAGGTAACGTTTTACGATCGTCTCATTGAGACAGTTCAAATGAGTGGTAACAACATATACATTCGTTGAGAAAGAAAAACGCAGAAGAAAAAAATATTGTTAACCCTTAGATAGCTATCTTAATTTTTTTTGTCGTCTTCTGTTTTCCATTTTCCATTTTTATCATAAAAAACATGCTTTGACAGCACTTTAGAATAATTTACAACATGCTTTGACGAGACCACAGTTTAACCCCGAGACTGCTATCTTTTTTTGTTCTCGTCTGCTGTTTATTTTCTATGGTTCTTTTTTATCATAAAAAAACATACTTTGACAGCATTTTAGAATAATTTACAACATGCTTTGACAGCACTTCAGAATCATTTCCATTGGAAATGATTCTGAAGTGCTGTCAAACCATGTTTTATTGAGAAATAAGGCAAGACATAAAAGCAACAGCAGACGACAATTGTTGTGAGTAGCGGTCTAAGGGTTAATTTAGATACCTGTACGTGGGTATTCGGCATGTAATGGGTTGGTAATAATGTACATGAACCGGATTGTTTTATCAGGGGATATCAAATATTTTAATTCAACTTACCTGGCGGACATGCAAGACAATTTTAAAATCTAAGCAATCATGGCAGAGATACAAAAAATATATTACTGCAATCATACATACAAGGGCCATTCCAGAAACTATGAAACTTTTGTTCCAGTTGGTTGTTTGGAACATACATAGATGATAGAATTAGTGATAACAGAAATATAAAATAATAAACTCATTAATTTGTACACTGTAGGTTGAAGTAACGGACCGAGGTCTATATTAAATATGCCTAAAAGCATCAATAAATGAAGAAAAAAATAAGCTCAATTTCTTTTTACCCCCTCCTATAAACATTTTAAAAAATAGGCGAAACATTATATATTTTTTACTCGCTCAGGAGGGAGTAAACAAATAATTTTTAGCTTATTTTTTCTCTCATTTATTAATGCTTTTAGGCATATTTAATGTATTTATAGACATCGGTCTGTTACTTCAACCTGTGATTTTCAGGGTTCGTACAGACACGACACAATTCAAGCACTTTTCAAGTACAATTATTATTTTTTCAAGCACAATATCAATTTCTTTCCGACATAGAGTACAATAGGCTTTGTGCCTATCGGGTGCTTCTTTAACCCACTTAAAGCGGCTTATCCAGATACGGTTGAATACATTTTTCCCCATTGTGAAAACGCAGTGTAGCGTTCACGCACGTCGCCATTAACCATTCAGAACGAGGATTATATTGGGACCAGTTTAAAACCAGAACCGTGCACGGTTTTGCCGATACGCAGCGGGTTTGCCGATACCACGCATAGTTTTATGGAAGGTAATATCCGCCATAATTCTATGTGACTTGATGCTTGCGTGCTGATGACATTACCACTTATATTCATGTTATTGCATTCGTCATTTGTATTTATTACATTTGAAATCTGCTTGTTGTAATCGTATTTGTCTTTCTCACATGTCCATTCTACTGAGTGCTTTGTTCATTCGTCTTATTTACATTACAATTATTGATACCGTCCTTATTCGTGTCCCTGTTTTTGCAAAAGAAAGTAAGAACAAAGCACTTAGCACTTTGAATAAGGCCGAAAGCAGTAAGGACAAAGCCGCAGGAAGAAAGCATCAAGCCACAGTCCGAAAGCGGAAAGCCGCAAGCAGAAAGCATCAAGTCACAAGCCGAATGACGCAAGCAATATTGGTGGTATAGTGCCTCATTATGACGCCAGATGGCACTGCTGTCAATGTTAGGGATCCTCCGACGAATAAATAATAGTACGAGATGTGATTGGCTGTTTGAGGCACACCTCAAATACCGGTGTTGATGTAAGATTTCTTTCACCCACAAATTATCACAGTATAGGTTAGAAGACACCAAATAGTTTTACTATATACTGTAACCGAATCCCATCCAATAAGGCCAGTCTGTCCTACTTTCACTATTCGTATGGATGTTGTGGGACCTACTTGTACATGACCTGCAGCCGGTATGTACTGGTTCTGCATGAGTTAAACAATAGGTTTACTTACTCCTAGGAAAGAAAAATCCAAGCTCGTCATGTCCCCTAATATTGTTTACATTTTGTTTTGGCCACGGAAACTCTGTTTACATCACATGACCAACATGTTCCTCAAGTGAACCTGGGTAGTAATGGATCAAGATTTGCAAGCAAACTGTGTCAGTGACCTCAAAACACCCGCACGATTTTTTTCATACCGGACTACGTTTACCCTCTTAACGATTTCGCATCATTTGTTTATTCTCTAACCTATATTAACTAAATTGCATATGTATGTATGGTGTTTGCCTTACTAATGTGTTTTATACATACAGTACCCTCATAATTAAATTACATATGTACGTAATTGAAAACAATCACATTTTTATAGTAAGTTACACATATGGTAACTTACACAGGTTGCCTGTCAAACTGGCCTGTTACCGATGCAAACCAATAACCGTCCGGGATCAAACTAAGGTGGGTCACCACCATTGATTTTCGCTAAAAAAACTAACCCGTTACCACACATTTTGCTATTCTCTGCTACTTTCATTTTGCTTATGGATGTTGTGGGACCTAATTTCCAATAACCTGCACACATTCTGCTCTGGATCTTGACTAATTAAAATATAGATTTAAGTATTGTTGAAGCTAGGGTCCCGCCTAGTGGGTACAATCTTTTCTTTATGGAACTTAAAATAAGTGTATAATTGCAACTAGTCCACCACTTTTAAAAATTACGAGTGCCAGCTACACAGATATAATTATTTAGTAATCTTTAATGTACTCATAGAGAGAGACTCGTGGTGGTATCAAGCTAGTTCCATATGCAAATGATGCAGTTTTTTAAATTATTTATTTATATCAACTAAATGCTGAATAACTATTTTTATCGACATATAATAACGTATGATATTGCACATCAAAAATAAATAAATGGAATAAATAGTTGCTTCCGTTATCATTTTAAGGAAACCCGGTTATCGCCCCTGATATCAAACTGGCATTTCGCGTTTGATATAAAAAATATAATAATGTCAATTAGTACGTCTGGTAATGGGTAAATCAATATTCATTTTGCCAGAAAAATGTCAGATTGAAAGAATAAAGAAAAACATGTCTACCTATATTATAACCTGGCATGTAGCACACTAGGTTTAAGGTTAGAGAAATTGAATATGCAAACGTAGTCCAGCATAAACAATAGTCCGTTTTTTTTAAGATCACAGACACAGTTTGCTTGCAAACCTTGATCCATTACTACCCAGTTGTTGGGGTGTTTTTAACACCAGTTTTCAGCATATTTGAAGCATTTAAAAGAAAACACTGAGCCTGTTGGTCACATGATGTAAACAGAGTTTCCGTGGCCGAATAATGTAAACAATATTGGGGGACATGACGAGGTTGGTCCCACAACATCCATACGAATGGTGAAAGTAGGAAAGACTGGCTGGGATTCGGTTAAATTATACAGTAAAACTATTTGGTGTCTTTTAACCTAAACATGGCGCAACAGAAAAGGCGGCATCAACCTACATCAACACCGTTAGGGACATGGAACCAATTTAGAGAGCAACGCATTGTAGGACGGGTACCAGCCTATTCAATCATTTTAGGAGAACTATTTTAAGTTTTAGCAGCGCACCTGGCGTCATAATGGTTGTTCCCAAATTACTGTTGCAATTGTTGTTGTCAAGGGGCGTGGCTTAGCGAGGTAACACACCGCATGGCAAAACAGCGATGCAATAATCAATAATGGAACTCGGGATGTCACTAAGACTGAAGCGTCAAGCTACTTAGAATGTAATCAACACAAACGCATTGAAACAGTGCGAATGAATAAAGCATCAAGCCAAATGCACATGCAATTTAGACTACAACGAAGAAGATTTCAAATGTCATAACCACGAATGACGAATGCAATAGCATGAAAGTAAGTTGTAATGGCACCAGTCAGCAAGCATCAAGCCACATATAATTGTAATAAGACGGATAGAACTTAGAATGTCATCAGCAAGCAAGCATCAAGCCTAATAGAATTATAGCGGATATTACCTTCCATATAGTTTAACATGCAGTTTCCAATACCTATCAGCGCTCCACAATTTACACTCGACCCATCGATTATCGAATTTTAGCGATTAACCTTTTTATTTTTTTTATTAAAATTCAAGTACTTTTTAAGCACGAAGGCATTTTTTGAAGCACTTTTCAAGTACAAAAATTCAATTCAAGCACTTTTCAAGCAGATTTTCAGAAAATAAGTACTTTTCATTTATCACTCAAGAATTCAAGTACTTTTCAAATCTGTACGAACCCTGATTTTGTACATCAGTTTTCCAAATAATCCATGATAACCATAAATATTCGCACACCATCTGTTTCAATAAGCCCTTATAAAATAGAGGTTTCCCAAAACAAATTGTAGTCGGCCGCAATAGCTCAGTGGTAGAGCATCGGACTACGGATCGAAAGGTCCCGAGTTCCAATCCCGACACTGGCCGATTCGGCGTGTCCTTGGGCAAGACACCTTCGTGATAGCCTAGTCATATCGGATGGTGACTTAAATAGTCGGTCCCGACATGCAAGGTCATCGAGCCAGTGCCATCGTTAAATCAAAGCATTTACAAATTGTATCCAAATACACGGTTATCTTAATCGACCAGTACAACGATACTAAAACTAAACATTGGGACATTCTTTGTTGTAGCAAACCATGTACTTATATGTGTTTCCCAGAACAAATACTGTTCAAATATTTAGGGTTATTACGGTAATGACATTTGTGGAAATTATGCAGATTTACACAAGGTTTATTGTGCTTATCATCGTCATATCCTGCATTCTCTAGCTACAGAGCTCCAGATAAGGTGCGTATTGGCGTATTTTACGCACTTATTTTAGCAGAAAGGATTATCAAAAGTGGGAGTACAAAATACTCGCAGCAATGTGAAAATATGCATTGATTTTCAAATTGAGTAGTGAAAATACTGTTATAAAGCTAAAACTGTACTTAGTTGAACTTAGTCAAATAAGTACATTTTTTAATTTGTTTTATTTTTTATCATTTGTTCCTTATTTAATAAGAAATTCAGTAATACAATTTGAAATCTGGGGGTATAATACTCTTTAGATACAAAACTTATCTGGAGCTCTGTAGATACGCACATTCGGGTCACAACACATTCAGCCAACTCCAGCACATTAAACAGACCAAATATTGTGACCACCACAGTAAGCATTTCTGCAGCAATTGGGTATTTCAAAATTTAAATTGGGTAAAATAAAATCACACTATTGTTTACTACAAATCAACAGACAGCAATTATTGAATAGTTTGCTTCGAAATGAAAACACATCTTGAAATTTCATTAGAGACAATTCTAATGAAATACCAAGATGTGTTTTCATGGAAAATAAGAAAAATATGCTATATTTGTGGTCTGTTTATTGTTTTCTGCAGCATGATAAAGTTACAACAAAATTGTTATTGCTTTTTGATACTCGCTACTTCTGATTTCAATTGGGGTTTTGGCAATTTTAATTGGGTATTTAAGCAAATACACAGCTTATCTGGAAATTGTCAGAGCCGGCTCATATGGATCTACACTGTTTTCAAACACCGCTATAGAGGTCTGTAGTGTTGAAAGGGTTAAACAGACCAAATGTTTTCATTACCACAGTTAGTGCAACAGCCCATGCTTTTATTCCTTAATTGCTGCTATCACCAACAGGGCTGCAGATAAGGACTTAGTAATTGAGTACATGTATTGTCACTCCATCATTTCTGAAGCAATTGGGTATTTCAAAATTTTAATTGGGTAAAATAAAATCACACTACTGTTTACACATCAATAGACAGCAATTATTGAATATTTTGCTTCGAAATGAAAACATGTCTTGGCATTTCATTAGAATAGTCTCTAATGAAATACCAAGATGTGTTTTCATGGAAAATAAGAAATATATGCTATATTTGTGGTCTATTTATTGTTTTCTGCAGCATGATAAAGGTACAACAAAATTGTTATTGCTTTTTGATACTCACTACTTTTGATTTCAATTGTTTTTTTTTGCAATTTTAATTGGGTATTTAAGCAAATACACAGCTTATCTGGAGCTCTGCACCACTTACAATAGCAAAATCCCATCAGAAATACAAATTCTCATGACACCTGCCGTGATCCAGTTTTATGTAGTTGTCAGGGCAACGTCTACAACTATTTCCCATTTTGTCAACAATGTCATGAATTTCTAATCTGGTACACAACATGTGGACGTATGAGACAAGAATATGTGCGATATTGTTGTACTGTTTATTATTACTTTACTTTCCGAGATCTGGTAAAACAACCAAGTTTCTGACCATGACGTAACTAGTCCCTTACATTACACATGTTCCTAGTATACTAACACAGGGTTCACACTCTTTTGGGAAGACCAAATTCCATGACTTTCAAGGACCTGTTTTCGAAATTCAAGGACCCATATTTGCATGGATGATGCTGATGAAACGGTGTCGAGCCTGGAATACACGTTGTGTTGGGGAGAGAAGTTACTTCTCTCCCCAACACAAGTGTAGTCCAGGCTCGACACCGTTTCATGAAGTACCGGTACTTCAGTTCTGAAATTACAAAATCCTGATTTGGTGCCAGGTGCCCTTACCACATCAAATCAGTTGGCTCGAAATCATGAAATTGCACTGAACTTTGCTCAACAACACCAATAATTGGACTGGATTCCAAATTCCATGACTTTCAATGACCTTTTCAGAAAAAGAGGCAAATTCCATGACTGTCCAGGCCTGGAATCCATTTTTCCAAATTCCATGACTTTCCAGGAATTTAAGGACCAGTGGGAAACCTGCTAACACTACCACAATATCTCAGGAAAATATGGACAAAATTTATGGTATTTTCCGTAAATGATATCAACAGTTGACAACAAATCATGAACAGAAAATATCACAGTTTTTGTAAATATATATTATTGTCTGAAGTCTACTTCAAAGAAATAACGGTAAGTGTTGGAGCAAGTTTCAATAATTTTGGAATGCTCCCCATATTCATTTGCCAATAAATTGCCACTGATAAGGATTATAAGGCTAACATAAGACACGTTTTGAGTGTTAGGCATATCAAATATTTATCGAGTGACACTGAATCAATGTTATATTTTGATGAATTGTGTGGGAACAAGATATCAATTTACATAAGAAAAATTGTAACGTGTATGCAAATTTTATAAATATTATTTTAATATTTTGCAATGGAAGAGGATTATAATTATGTTGTGACTACGCATTTGAACCATCACAAAACAATTTATTAGGAGAAATAATCTTTAGGATTTTCCACAATGATTGATTGAATGCAGCTCATATAATTTCTACAAGGTCGTATACAAAATACAGCTTATGTAAATTCAGCCTAGACTCCAATATCCTGATCTGATGCCATGTGCTATACAAGTCTTTTTGACACAAGGTTTGAATCCAAGACATTTGTCAGAATGTCATGGATAATTAATTTTAACCCTTAGACCGCTACTCAAAACAATTGTAGTCTGCTGTTGCTTTTATATCTTGCCTTATTTCTCAATAAAAACATGGTTTGATAGCACTTCAGAATCATTTCCAATGGAAATGATTCTGAAGTGCTGTCAAAGCATGTTGTAAATTATTCTAAAGTGCTGTTAAAGCATGTTTTTTATGATAAAAATGGAAAATAGAAAATAAACAGCAGACGACAACAAAAATAAGATAGTGGTCTAACTAAGGGTTAAGAACTTCATTTGGCATGTTCTTTTTTTATTTCAAGGTCATATTTTTCTCATTCTTCTGATAAATTTTATTCTGGAAAAGATCTTTAAATATTTGGTTTCCAAAAACAAAGAGCGTCTATTTATTTACATTTAGTATGGCTAGGCTGAGTTTTGTTTTAAGCTACAATTTGGGTTTCCCAAAACAATGGGTGTTCCAATATTTCAGTTAATTGAGTCATTCCATGTCAAAGCACACAGTGGTTAACCACACCCTGATCAAATTTGTGACTATAGCCGATTGTTGAGCCGTGACATCTAACTGTGACCTTGGATCTGCATATTTAGGTATTGAATGTGACACATTGTTTCATATGGCAAACATTTGGCACATCATGGCAAACATTTGCAGCAAATTTTAAAGTGAATGTGAATGAGTTTAACATGCCAGCAAAGGCCATATCGAGACGAGACCACAGTTTAAAGTCTCATCCGAGAGACCAGTGAGATGGAAATACTAACTTTATGTAAGTACTTTTCACACGCAGGGTCAGGATTGAACTCAAAACCTCCGGTATTGAAGTCTAATGGCATATCCTTAGGTCACAAACTATACCCGGCAAATCATTTGAGAATTCATTCATAAGTTTAGAAGGTACATACAGGGTGATTCAAAAAACTTGTCCCCACTTCAAATGAACATCTTAAGCCATACTCAAATTATATACGCTTACTCTATATATCAAAATAACAAACAATTATTCACCTTTTCAGTCAATACACAAATCCTCGAAATCAATTATGTTTTTCTTGTTTAAATGACATGTTCTATATGTCCGCCCCTCTGCCGGATAACCAGTCCAAGCCTTTTTCTGAAGTGGCCGATGACCGCATTGCAAGTCTCCGAGCTTATCTTCTTCGTCTCTCGCGCAATGGCTGTCTTCAACTCCTTTATATTTGTTGGTCTGGGAGAATATACTCTCTCCTTAAGGTGACCCCAGAGAAAGAAGTCCAATGGGCTGAGGTCTGGTGAGCGTGGGGGCCATTCAATAAGTGTTTTGAGCGATATTACTTTGTTGTCAAACGAATTGTCAATCCAACTGATCGCGTCAGACGCGGTATGTGGTGCAGCGCCGTCTTGTTGAAACCATACATCAGATGTATCGTATCCTCTTCTGGTCAATTCTGGAACAAATTTTCCTTTCATAATATGAAGCTACCTGTCTGTTGACACAATTTGGGTTTCGCCTTGCTCTTCGAATAAATAAGGTCCAATAACGCTCTTGCTGCTCAGTGCGGCCCATGCGGTTACCTTCGCGCTGCGAAGTGACTTCTCCTCGTAAATGTCTGGTTTATTTGCACTCCAAAAACGTTGATTCTGTGTGTTGACTGCGGCATCAACCAAGTATTTTCAATGATTTCTGGATTTTCAATAGCCCAGTTAGCAAATTCCATTCTCCTGTCAATGTCTTCTTCCTTTAAGTGCTGCATGACTGAGATTTTATATGGTTTGAGTTGCAAGTCGTACTTCAATATTCTTTGTACTGATGAATAACTTGGAGTGTTTGTGAGATCCCTCAATACATTCCTGATTGATTTTCTCGGTGTCTCTTCTATTACTTTCCTTAAGTTTTCAATGTTTTCATTTGAACGTCCATTTCTTTCTCTACCACTGTTTCCCTTCCATCTCCCGTGAACACTTCCCGATTCTTCAAATCTCTTGACTATTCTATATATCTGCTTCCGTGACAAGTATTCTCTGTCTGGATACTTCTTCTTCATCATCTTTCTGACAATATTAGGTGAGTTTCCGCATTCATAATACAACTTTACAACTTCTGCTGAGAAATCCATTTTCAAATGTTGATGACATCATACACTAAACTTGATGACGTCATACACATGAAATGATGACGTCATCAGTTGTTGTTCATAATATTAGCAAAATGGTGTTGAGTTGCATTAATTAATAAGCCATATTTTGATTCTCTATCATTCTTAGAAAGCAAAATATGATTATTTGAAGTGGGGACTAGTTTTTTTAATCACCCTGTATGTATGCCGGAAACCTCAAGGTGTGACAATGACATTGGACGTAGATACGTACGTGATTAAATGTGACACATCGTCTCATTATGGCATTCATCCACAGTCATGGATTATTTCCCTCTTTTCGACTTAGAATTTCCATATTTTGCCTTGTAAGAAGTAAAACATTTTACTATAAATGCTAGGGACTCGAAACTTGGTGCATGCCTTCCTGATGCACAAAGTGAATTTCATGTTATTGCGATACTACTACGTTATTGCCTGTTTGACACCGAATCACACACGGTGACATGGTTCATGTCACAGGAAATTACGTCAACAAGGCCGAACCCTGGTTATAAATATGACTTTCAGCGAATTGAACATTTAATGATTAATTTTACAGATATTGGCGAAAGCGCCGCAATATGCGATTAAACGAGACGAAATGCAAAGCCCCCTACCCTAAACATCGTTTGTGTGTGTGTGGGGAGGAGGGGGCATAATGATCATACTTGGCAATTTTAATTATTTATCGCAAACTTGATAGGGGTGGGGTTAAAATATTTACATTTTATTTGGGCGACTTGACATGTAATGACCCGGTTACATCGACATTACTTAATTTTACAACAGATTTGAACAATGGATGCAAATGTTACCAATGCGGACAAGAATGTTTCTTGTGACTTGCTACTCATTGCTGATGGCAGAGACGTACTTATCAGGTATATTCATGAAATAAAGCGCCAGTTTGAAACAATAAAACCACCATCTACAGTCAAAGATTGTGTTATATTCGACTACGGGAAGGAGATGCATTCAATAAAATGCAGGAAAGTCGTCTTCATGTTGTCTCAACGCACCAAGTCCCTGAAAACAATGGTCCCGGTGTGGCTCGAAGCTCTGGGCATTGATTCCAGGCAGACTGATCGATTCTTGGTGATCAACTTTGATGAAGCTCTGAACAGAGATGGAAAGGGAGAGTTTGCGGTACATGAAGGGCAGAACATTCTTCATGTCAATGCAATCACCAATGTTCATATTTGGTGGCCGAAGTTGCTGGTGTTCTATTTTGGGAGAAAGAAGACGAAATCAGATGAAGATGTAACATGTTTCTTGAAGAATTCGGCAGAAAATAGAGACCAATCAAAAGAGTTGTTGGCCAATATTAAATATGCTTTCAATCAAATGGGTATACATGTAGATGACACTATTTTCAACAGTAAATGTTGTGTTCTTGTAGCTGATAGAGGTCACAATGCAGAGGTTACTACGCACAAGGAGATGTTGGATACTGTGAGACGTGCCAAGGTTAACGGTTGTAAAGTTCACACTGTTGTGGCTGCTGGGAACGCGATACCCGACCGCCTGAGATGGGCTACACACTTTGTGCATAATCAAACGGAGCAATTACGCTTCTGGCTATGGCTGCTGATAGATCTTGACATTATTGGTGCTAGACGTTGTGTGATTATCAATGGCCATTTAATAGTGAGACCAAAGCCACCCACAAGACTACGTGTGAATAGAATCTCTCGCGATTCAACTTCCACATTAATAACCTGGAAAACTCAAGACACTGCACATATTAGTTCAAGTGAAAAGTGTTTTGTTGTCGTAGAGCGGGAGCTGGACAGAAGGAATCAGTGGACTATTGTAAAGAAAGTGGTGGACAAACAAAGCTCAGTAACAGTGGTAGCTGATATAGGTCAGAGGTACCGTGTGAAAATGGAGACAGAACACGGTGATTCTGACTACATGTACATAACAGTGAAGGAAGAACATACCATTCCTCATTCTTTCAAATCATTTTTGCAACTAATGTTTTTTTCATTTTTAGTTGGTATTATATGTCCACCAATTTTGATATACTACTTTACACCGCTGTTCTGGATATTTTATCTAAAAACTGACAAAGCAACTTTTCTTACAACCTGTGTAATATGGGCCTCATTTCTTTATTTTTTAGCAGAGGTGTATTTAATCTATTTTATTATTCATAGTCGGGACATTTCAATGATTCAATTTCCAATTGGTTTATTTGTACTTGTCACTATGTCAATAGTATGTGGAATAGAAGCCATAAAGCATGTATTTTATTAATGCAGAGTTCCAGATAAGACTTGTGTTTAGAGCGTATTAAACCCCCTGATTCCAAATTCAATACACATTTTATTTTTGCCAATGAATTACTGAATTGAATTCATCACACATTTTTCCGATAAAAAAAGGGATTTGATTAATTGTATTTAACAGCCTATCAACAGCTAAGGTCATTTAAGACCGAGCCGATGGGTTCGACCCCGTATTTAACCTGATGCATTGGGGGAAAAATCCCAAAATCAGAATGGAATATTTACATCAAATTTGTTTTTATTCAACTCTGAAAGTAGAATAACCTGACCTGGTGCCAGGTCCATACATGTACCACATCAGTCACTTGGCCCCTTCCCCTAAAAGTAATAGGATTACGAATAATCGTAATACTCACATAAGGGGCATAATCAGATTCAACTGGTACATACAACTAGAACATGTGTTCATAGAAACAAATGCCCCACATACCGCTTTGAAAATAAACGAGGCAAAATTACAAGTCCAAAAGGGGAGATAATACATGACCCGGGGGTCGAATCAAAAATAAAAACATAATCTTTGCGCATCTACCCATCCTAAGGAAGCTACATACCAAATTTCAAAATAGGTCAAGGTTGAAGAAACTTTTTTACATAAACAATAGTAATATTAATGTTACACGATGATGAAGAAATGTGTACAAACTTTTTTATGCAAACAATGGCTATTTTCTGTAAAAATGTGACAGCACAAGAGGTCAAGGTCATGTTAATGGGAACATGAGTGCTCACATGTATCAAGTGTCCAAATATTGAAGTAATCTGTCAAGTAATATTAATGTTATATTATGATGAAGAAACTTGTACAAACTTTTAGACACAAAAAAAAAGGCTAGTGTTTCCGCAAAAATATGAAGGTAAAAAAGTTCAAAGTCATGTTATTGGAGGCATGAGTGTGTTCCCAATGCTCATATGTATCAAGTGTTAAAATATTGAAGCAATCCGTCTAGTAATATTAAAGTTATACCATGATGACGAAGCTTTACAAACTGTTTGACATTTCGGACGATGACGACGCGGACGACGACGACAACAGAAAAATGGCTAAGTGTTTCCACAACCATGTAAAGAAAGTCAAGGTCATGTTAATGGTGGCATGAGTGTGTTCTAAATGCTTACATGTATCAAGTGTCCAAATACCGAAGCAATCCATCCAGTAATATTAACGTTATACAATGATGAAGAAACTTGGCTAAGTGAAAAAATGGTTAAGTGTTTTCGCATATATGTGACGGTAGAAAATGTCAAGGTCATGTTAATGGGAGCATGAGTGTGTTCCAAATGCTCACATGCATCAAGTGTCCATATATTGAAGCAATATGTCAAGTACTGTAATATTAAAAGTGTCTATTCTATGCCTTCCAGTAATTCCATATCTAGGCTCATACCGGTAATCAATATGTGCCAAGTGAATGGAAATATATATCGTTGTCAGATCAGGGTTGACCTGTTCGCTGTTGATATGCGTGTGTCCAGCCAGAGTGTGGGATGTTCTATCGTATTCTCCAACCCCCCCCCCCGCCCCCTATCTCAACACCTCCCCCACAAAAAAAAAAGGAAAGAAAAAAAATATATATGTGATATTTTTCGTAAATATGTACATAGTTGACAAAAGATTCATTGCATTTTATTTCATGTGTGTCCTGAAACGTTTGTCAGTTTTTCGACTGTATTTACAAAGATATAGGCTATATATGATATATGTCCGAATTGAATTTTGTAAAATTATCAAACATGTATGCGATAAGGCATAATATGACATAATCTAGGAAAACAATATCTGTATGATGCTGGGTCTAGTTTTCGGGGTATTAACACGTTAATCAATTAGCGTTTTTTTATAAAACATAACATATGCACTAACTTGTCAGTTCAATCCAATGGTAAACATTTCTTTCAATGTTTCTTGCATTCAAAATAAGATTGTTGTTAGATTAAAATTCGCATCAGCGCGTTTAGCAACACAGGAGTCAGCCATCTTGAATCGTGACATGGTTGGTGCTTTCGGGGAATGGGTCAATAAATCTGCTAATTCGTCCCGAGTTGATCATCTCACAGATGAATGAGGAAAGGAAAACTTGAAACTTTTCTATTGTTTATGATTTTAACAATATTAAAGAGCAGATTAATGGCGGACGCAGAAAATCACGGTAGGTTCGTGAACAAAATTACCTAATTGGCAAAAATTACCAGTATTTAGTCAAAACACTGAATTTGGTGTCATTTTTAAAGTCATGCTTACTTTAATCACCTGACGTAAAGCTTAAGCACAACGCTGCTGCACACGTGTCTATAAATTACAAAAATATGTGAATACCCCGAAATCTCCGACTACCCCGAAAACTGGCGTCTCGACTATACATTATTCAGTACCATCCAGACACATATAATCCTGCTACGTGAGTTTTCGTGCCCACGTCATGTCGCGCAATTGACACGTAACATGTTTTATACAGCAATCATTGCTCCATGTAGCATAACAAAGGGGGTTGAATAAATGCTGTATATATCTGAACGTGAATTTGTCACAGGGTGTTAGAGGTCCATTGGAGCAATGCGTGTGTGAAATGTGAAGCAGATCCAAGCAAGGAAATAGAAGTTATAACCAATTTCTCTGATGTTAAAAGGTACATGCCCACTCAGTAGGCACAAACTGATCAGATACATCATCTGAGACATTTTCTGGCAAAATAAACATTCATTCACCATTACCTCATGTATTGATTGGCATTGTTATACATTTTATATCAGATATAAATTTTCACGCTAATATTAGGGGCGATAACCGTGTTTCCTTGAAATGCTAACGGCCATAACTATTTAGTATCACGTATTTATTTTTTGATGTGCAATGATCATACTTAATAATCTGCCGACACATTTAATTAGTATAAATAATTAAACAATATCATACATCATTTGCATATGAAAATAGCCTGATACCACAGCGCGTCACTACCAGTAAAATAAATATTACTAAATGATTTTATATGTATAGCGTGCACTCATAATTTTTAGAACTGGTAGAATAGTGACACAATGATACACTTAATTCCTATAAAGACCATGTTGTGCCTACTGAGTGGGCCTTTAAGTTTTGTAAAGAGACTAAGTATGTGACCTTGACCTCGAGATCTTCGGGTATTTGTCACAGCATGATAGTAGAGCCTTAGAGGAATGCATGCATGGAATATTAACAATTTTCGATGAAAGAAATAGAAGTTACAACATATTTCTCTGATGTTAAGTTTTGTAAAGAGACTAAGTATTTGACCTTGACCTTGTGATCAGCGGGGGTTGGACGATCGTGGATTTGGCACAGCATGGTAGTAGAGCCTTACAGGAATGCATGTGTGAAATATTAAGCATTTTAGATGAAGGAAATAGAAGTTATAACATATTTCTCTGATGTTAAGTTTTGTAAAGAGACTAAGTATTTGACCTTGGGATCAGTGGGGGTTGGACGGTAGTGGATTTGGAACAGCATGGTAGTAGAGCCCTACAGGAATGCATGTGTGAAATATTAAGCATTTTAGATGAAGGAAATAGAAGTTAGAACAATATTTCTCTGATGTTAAGTTTAGTGACGGACGGACGGACGGACGGACGGAGGACGCACGCACACACGCACGCACACACGGACGGACGGACAACCTGACTCCAGTATACCTCCCACAACTCGTTGAGGGGGGTATAATAACTATTTGGACATTCCCTGCTGTGAGAAACCATATATTAATGTGTGTTTCCCAGAATAAAGTGTTCCCGAATACTTAGGCCTATTACGGTACATTGGATGAACACTAAACCATCCATGAAAATAAACTAGAAAATTGTTTGTAAACAAATTGAAACCGCTGTTGAGCACTCATGAATACAACAGCAATCACCGAGTGAGTGATTGGAGAAAAATTATTTTCAGAGCATAACTGCGGATGGATCGGTGGGACAGGGAAAATGTTATGCTACGCATTCCTGCACTTGATGGTTGGAATGTATACTGAGTATGAAGAGAATCAGCCAAAAACTGTAGAAGTAGTTCGCCAGACAAAAGAAAAAAATACAAACATGTATTCCAGAGCTGTATGACATGCACTTGACACACCAATGCTGTGTATAGATGGAGCATTCAGCAACTATGATTTCCTGTTCTGGTCTCCAGATCCAGCCACAAGATCCAGATTGTTTTGCTCATTCTCTCCCAGACACAAAAATATCGGATAGTAGTATCATCGGTGTGATGGTATAGGTGCTTTGTCAATAATGTTTGTTGTTTTTCATACACAGTGAAACATTTGAAAAGCAAATTAAATGTGTTGAAAATTAACTTTATTTCCTATTTTATATCGGAAGAACATGTGATCTCAGTAATCCACTTGCAAAAAGAAAGAAAATGCATTGAATTTGACATCATGGGCTATACATTCTATATCTGAAACTCTGTCACATACTTAGGGGTTAACCATTGCAATCAATGCTGAATTACAACTTGTTAAAACATAGTTTGACAGCACTTTAGAACCATATTCAAGTATGTAAACTAAAACCAGATTCTGATTCTCCACATGGTGAACATGTACTGGAAAACAATTATGTACCAGGCACAGCTCCAGATAAGCTGCGTATTTTCTTAAATACCCAATTAAAATTGACAAAAACCAAATTGAAATCAGTAGAGAGTATCAAAAAGCAATAAAAATGTTGTTGTAACTTTATCATGCTGCAGAAAACAATAAACAGACCATTCCATGAAAACACATCTTGGTATTTCATTAGAAATGTCTCAAAGGAGACAATTCTAATGAAATGCCAAGATATGTTTTCATTTCGAAGCAAATCATTCAATAATTGCTGTCTGTTGATGTGTAAACAATAGTGATTTTATTTTACCCAATTCAAATTTTTAAATACCCAATTGCTTCAGAAATGATGGAGTGGCAATACTGAATTACTAATTTCTTATCTGGAGCCTGACCAGGTATATAAAGCAAATATTCATGAATACAGTCGTCGGACATGGTATATTATGTAGAAAACTTATATATTAACTAGCAATGGACGCTTGTCGACAAGCGCATGTGTATCCCCCTCCCCAGATACACAAGTAGTTTGAAAAAAGGGTGATCGAGTTATGCTCCGGAGACAAAATCGGTGACGGACAAAGGGAGATAACTAAACAATTAGTGATGCAAGAGTTGTCATTCTTGCGCGACACACCTTTAGGGTCTATGCATGTGTGAAGCTACTGGAGCGCAGAATTATTTGTTAATAGTCCTATATTTATGTACATATATCTGCACAGGTGCACATAATGCCACAATATTTTCAACACAGTTGACGGAAATGTAATATAGAATGTAAATAAAAAAAATAATGCTCGCTACTGGAGCCGAGAATTTTTTTTAATAGTCCTATATTTATCTACATATATCTGCACAGGTCCACATACTGCCACAATATTGTCAACACAGTTTAGGTAAATGTAATAATTTAGCTGTATAAATTACCTGTAATAAGTTAGTGGTCAGTTAAAAATTTTAAAAAGAATGTAATTTTTTTTTTTTTAAAAATTTGAAAAAAAAAGTTGAAAAATAAAAAATAATAATACTTGCTACTGGAGCCCAGAATTTTTTTTTAATAGTCCTATATTTATCTACATATATCTGCACAGGTCCACATAATGCCACAATATTTTCAACACAGTTTACGGAAATGAAATATACAAAATTTTTTTTTTTAAATAATGCTCGCTACTGGAGCCCAGAATTTTTGTTAATAGTCCTATATTTATCTACATATCTGCACAGGTCCACATACTGCCACAATATTGTCAACACAGTTTACGGAAATGTAATAATGTACCTGTATAAATTACCTGTAATAAGTTAGTGGTCAGTTAAAAAAACTGAAAAAGAATGTAAAAAAAAAAATGGAAAACAAAATTAAATTAAAAAAAAGAATAATGTTCCCTACGGAGCCCAGAATGTTTTTTAATAGTCCTATATTTATCTACATATCATATATACACAGGTCCACATATTCCCACAATATTTTCAACACAGTTTACGGAAATGTAATATAATCATTTACCTGTATAAATTACCTGTAAGTTGTCAGTGGTCAGTTGCACATGCTAGCACATGCACAGGTGAATAGTCTGTATATAGCACTTACCACCTTATGCTACTAGACAAAAATTGAAAAATAATTTGAAAAAAAAAAATGAAAAAAAAAAAATTGACAAAAAAAGTTTAAAAATAATAATGCTGGAGCACAGAATTTTTTTTTAATAGTCCTATATTTATCTACATATATCTGCACAGGTCCACATAATGCCACAATATTTTCAACACAGTTTACGGAAATGTAATATAATCATTTACCTGTATAAATTACCTGTAAGTGGTCAGTGGTCAGTTGCACATGCTAGCACATGCACAGGTGAATAGTCTGTATAAAGCACTTACGACCTTATGCTACTAGACAAAAATTGAAAAATAATTTGAAAAAGAAAATGAAAAAAAAAAAAAAAAAAAGAAAAAAAAATGAAAAAAAAAAAAAAAAAAAAAAGTTTAAAAATAATAATGCTTGCTATTGGAGACCAGATTTTTTTTTAATAGTCCTATATTTATCTACAAAAATCTGCACAGGTCCACATAATGCCACAATATTTTCAACACAGTACCCAATGTAGTGATTTACCTGTATAAATTACCTGGTCAGCAGTGGTCAAGCACTGGACATCTGCACATGCTAGTCCATGCTAGCACATGGTTCTCCCAGTTTCTATTGTTCTCTCTACAGGTAAGGTGTACAGAGCACACGAGAAAAGGTGCAGAGCAGACGAGAAAACAGGTCTTCATGCATTATTGTCCAGTTTGTAGAGTGCGCAAAACAAAAAAGGGAGATAACTCAAAAATTAGCTACGCAAGAGTTGTCATTCTTGTGCGCGACACACCTCCGGGTCGTGGTCTATGCATGTGTGAAGTTTCATGAAAATATTCCAAAGGGTGGTCGAGTTATGCTCCGGACAGGAAATCAGTGAGCGAAAACAAAAAAGGGAGATAACTCAAAAATTAGCTATGCAAGAGTTGTCATTCTTGTGCACGACACACCTTCGGTTCGTGGTCTAATTGAATGTGTTAAGTTTCATAAAAATATTCCAAAGGGTGGTCGAGTTATGGTCAATCAGTGCGCAAAACAAAAAAGGGAGATAACTCAAAAATTAGCTATGCAAGAGTTGTCATTCTTGTGCGCGACACACCTTCGGGTCGTGGTCTATGCATGTGTAAAGTTTCATGAAAATATTCCAAAGGGTGGTGGAGTTATGCTCCGGACACGAAATCAGTGCGAGAAACAAAAAAGGGAGATAACTCAAAAATTACCTATGCAAGAGTTGTCATTCTTGTGCGCGACACACCTTCAGGTCGTGGTCTATGCATGTGTGAAGTTTCATGAAAATATTCTAAAGGGTGTTCGAGTTATGCTCCGGACAAGAAGTGTCTGCGGCGGACGCGGACGCGGCGCGCTGTCAAATCCATAGTATCCCCCGACGGAGTCCGGGGGATACAATAACAGTGAAACCTCTCTAAACCGGACACCCTAGGATGTCCCCAGGGTGTCTGGCTTAGAGAGGTTTCACTGTAAATCAGGCATTTGATCATTCTGAGCCATAGTTGTGTGATATGCGATCACAAACAGACATTAGCACCTGATAAAAAAGATCACAGGTGTTTTCTTGGTGTCCGGTTTAGAGAGGTTCCACTGTAATTGTAAAGTGGATTTAGTTGAGTCCACTGTTTTATTCCATTGCACGCCTATTGCCATATTGAACCTGCTGAATAAAATGTTGTCGTCTGCTGTTTATGTTCTATTATCCATTTTTCTCATCACAAACATACTTTGACAACACTTAATGGAAATGATTCTAAAGTGCTGTCACACTAAGCTTTTATTGAGAAAAAAGGCAAAATATAAAACAACAGCAGACAACAACTTTCGTGCCCAGCACCACAAGGGTTAAACTGTGTACTCACGCATTGAGGTGCTGTAAGAGCTTGGAGAGCTCCTCAAAGTGTCCTTTCTCCACCATCCTGTCAGCCTCGTCCACCACTAAATGACCCACGTCCTCCACCCCAGCCAGGTACGTCTCCGCCTGGAGAGGGAAAACATATTTATCTAGTTAATGATGTTTAATGCCTGCCCTCACAGCTACTGTCTGTTTTATGTAAACTGCCCACCACACCGCCATGTACATCTCTGCATGGCGAAGGAACATATTATTTTAGTTTATGGTGTTTAATGGCCTGTCAACAGCTACTGTCTGTTTTTGAATGTAAACCTGCCCCCACCTCAGCCATGTACGTCTCTGCAATGGCGAAGGAAACATATTTATTTAGTTATGGTGTTTAATGGCCTGTCAACAGCTACTGTCTGTTTCATGTAAACCTGCCCACCACAGCCATGTACGTCTCTGCCTGGCAAAGGAAAATGTGAAATGGTTTACATGTATGTTTATGGGCGCTTAACCCTTAGAATGAGGAAATGAAAACATGTTGTCTGCTGTTGTTTTAAATTCTGTCATCATTCTCAATCAAAATCAAAACAAGGTTTCACAGCACTTTACAATCATTAAAATTGGAAATGATGTGTTTTCAAACCATGTTTTTGATGAGAAAAATGGAAGATAACACACAAAAAGCAGGCGCCAAAATTTAATTTAGCACGGTAAGGGCCTGTCAACAGCTCTACTGTCTGTTTCATATAAACCTGCCCACCGCAGCCCGGTGGGTCTCCGTCTGGCGAGGGAAATGGGGAAAGGGTTTATGCAGGGATGGGAACAGTTCCAAATGCCAAATCTTGAAAATGACTAAAATACATCATTTTGAACCTACAAATTCGTAAAAGTGTGATTCCCATGCTGAAGAATTAGTATTTTTTCAGCAAATATATCCTGTAAATCCCCACACCTGTTTATGTTTCATGGCGTTTAACCCTTAGAATGCGGAAAACAAAAAATGTCATCTTTCTCAATTAAAACATGGTGTCCCGTCAATAAACACATAAACAGCAGCCCAGCCGGGTACATCTGTGCCTGGCGAGGGAAATGGTGTAAGGGTTTACAGGGCTCCAGATAAGGAATTAGTAATTGAGTATTGTCACTCCATCATTTCTGAAGCAATTGGGTATTTCAAAATTTTAATTGTGTAAAATAGAATCACACTACTGTTTACGTATCAGCAGACAGCACTTATTGAATAGTTTGCTTCTAAATAAAAACACATGTTGGTATTTCATTAGAACTGTCTCCTTGGAGACAATTGTAATAAAATACCAAGATGTTTTTTCATGAAAAAATAAGAAAATATGCTATATTTCTGGTCTGTTTATTGTTGTAGCATGATAAAGACGCACCTTATCTGGAGCGCTGGATTTATGTTTAATGGCATTTAACGGCTGGTCAACAGCTCTACTATCTGTTGCATATATAAACCTGCCAGGTTTGCATTATTTGGAAGTTGTATGTATATTTCACATCAATATCATATACAGATGGAACGAAATTGTGGCTGTGATTGGAGAAATGTGACTTATGGGCTTTAGTACCAGTGTAAATCCAGATCAGCCTGTGCATCCACCGTGCAACTGATCAGGATCTGCACTGTTCGCCATTCCATCAATGAAAAAGTCATGCTTCTGACTGACAAGCGATACATATGTAGATCGTTGTTTGGCTACACGAGTGTGGTATTTGATCAGCAGCTACACTGGTCACAAATTCTATAAGCTCCATTTCTCCAGTGATAGCCACATATGAGGGGAGAACATCTCAAATTCCTACCACTTCTTGATAAACTTGGTGTCAAAAGATGGATTTACCTATATATTGATGTGACTAGAGAAATGGGGCTTATAGGATTTGTGACCAGTGTAGCTCCTGATCAATTTAGCCCTGGACGGGCAAATTGTTAATGTTGGACCTCTGTAGTTTACAAGCAACAAGTCTGTCGGACCTGTGAAAAATTGAAATTGCGATTGTAGCCGTGTTCTATTTTTCCCATGTGGATTATATGCTTGGAGACAATTCTAATGAAATACCAAGATGTGTTTTCATGGAAAAATAAGAAAATATGCTATATTTGTGGTCTGCTTATTGTTTTCTGTAGCATGATAAAGATACCTCAAATTTTTCATTGCTTTTTGATACTCACTACTTCCGATTTCAATTACGTTTTTGGCAATTTTAATTGGGTATTTACACAAATACGCACCTTATCTGGAGCTCTGGTTCATGTACGTGCTCGTGCTCGTGCTCGTGCTCGTGTGTTCTGCGTTACTGAGGGCGTTTTCCTACAGTTCACGGTGAATTGTAAGGACGGTGAAATGTAAGGACGTAATTCCGAACAACAGCGTAATCGAGGTTATATCGAGTCCACATGTGTATACCATGTAGGACGGTTGTAATAAATATTTGATATCATAGCAAGACAGTGTGATACATTGTCAACCAGATCAATAGGCGGAACACACGACACATATATGTATCATGATCACTGAGGTTATAAACTGATATAAAGGATCGAACTTGCATTGTTTTACCTCCTCTATTACATCGCCATGGATAGGGAAAGGGAGAAGTTTGCACGATCATCATTCACTGGCGATGCTAAATTCGTTCTGATTTATGGCGACACAGTCGAGGATTTACACATGGTGTGACGAGGAATTTCGCATGAAACCGACACTTATTTCTACCGTTTTTCTAGCGATTATCCTCTCAGACCTTCCAAAAACTTCCTCGGACCCTTCACTTTTCAGGCCCTGGATGGGTGTTCCACTGTGCAGATGCTGATCTGGATCTGCACTGGTCGCAAAACCCATAAGCCACATTTCTCGAGTCACAGCCGCATACAAGGGGAAACTATTGTAACATCAGCGCCGAGATTCATACAAGTATACGCATACCTCCTGGATAAACTCCCACAGCCGACCGGGTGTAGCCACGATGATATCGGGACACGTTTTCAATATCCGACGCTGCTTCTGCATCGACAAACCACCAACGATAGCCGCAATCTGGAAAGTCAGGAACATATAACGATATAGGTCAGTCCTATGGCAGTAGATCTGTTACTATATTCGATATTTAAATATTTGTTCAATAAAAAAAATATTCATTCGATTATCGAATACATATTAACGTATTCTAACATTTATATTTGGTTTTAAAATATGTATTTGATAATCGAATGCATATATTTATTATTGGACACACATTTAATTGTAACAGATTATTTTTATAATTGTGTTCGATTCGCTTTATATGTGTTTGATAATCGAACAATAATGAATTCAGTTGTATTTTTATATGTTCGATTCGAATATATTTTTATTTGATTTATTGAACGTATATTAATATTTGAAATAAAAATACGTTTGATAATCGAACAAAAATGGATTAGTGTCTTTTTATAATTGTGTTCGATTCGCTTTATATGTGTTCGATTTTTTTTTAAATGCGTTTGATAATATTTTTATATGTTCGATTCGATTGGTCGATTGGTGTAGCTGAACGCATGCGCACTGGTCGTGGGCATGCAGACGTTTCTGGTTTAGCCTAACTGGGACAGCAGCAACAACAGGGAGAATGAGAGTATCTGTTCGGAAGAAGGGATCTTCTTCGGGAAAGGTATATTAATTGGACCGATGATGATCTCCAAAAATGACACGATCAACACTTCGCACGAAGATGAAGAAAAATGCAGAATGTCGAGAATAATTTGTAAACTCGTGTTGTTGTTGTTGATTGAGTTCAGAAGGCTTGAGTGTCAGACGTCTCGGCCCTAAACAATCTCGGCCCAGGGCCGTACGGCAACCACGGCAGCACGGCGCTGCCGTGGCATTATTTTGGCCTGTTTTACTTGTTTTTTCCCCTTCACTGAGCATTAATATTAAAGTGTGAAATCGTGGCCTATGAGTCGGGAAATCTGATTTATGATGATCGGGCATTTGAAAATTTCCTGTGTGAGGACCCCCATATGACATGTAGTCATTTTCAGGGCCGAATCCAGGGGGACGTGGGGGCTGTACGCCCCTCCCCCTGTTTTTGATGAAGCAATGATTTGTTTACTCAGATTAGAAAAGGCTATCAGTATTTTGTTCTCAAAGTGCCCCAGATGCATTTTCCTAGCATTTGAGAACAAAATACTGATAGCCTTTTCTAATCTGAGTAAACAAATCATTGCTTCATGAAAAACAGGGGGAGGGGCGTACAGCCCCCACGTCCCCCTGGATTCGGCCCTGAAAATGACTACATGTCATATGGGGGTCCTCACACAGGAAATTTTCAAATGCCCGATCATCATAAATCAGATTTCCCGACTCATAGGCCACGATTTCACACTTTAATATTAATGCTCAGTGAAGGGGAAAAAACAAGTAAAACAGGCCAAAATAATGCCACGGCAGCGCCGTGCTGCCGTGGTTGCCGTACGGCCCTGGGCCGAGATTGTTTAGGGCCGAGACGTCTGACACTCAAGCCTTCTGAACTCAATCAACAACAACAACACGAGTTTACAAATTATTCTCGACATTCTGCATTTTTCTTCATCTTCGTGCGAAGTGTTGATCGTGTCATTTTTGGAGATCATCATCGGTCCAATTAATATACCTTTCCCGAAGAAGATCCCTTCTTCCGAACAGATACTCTCATTCTCCCTGTTGTTGCTGCTGTCCCAGTTAGGCTAAACCAGAAACGTCTGCATGCCCACGACCAGTGCGCATGCGTTCAGCTACACCAATCGACCAATCGAATCGAACATATAAAAATATTATCAAACGCATTTAAAAAAAAATCGAACACAATATAAAGCGAATCGAACACAATTATAAAAAGACACTAATCCATTTTTGTTCGATTATCAAACGTATTTTTATTTCAAATATTAATATACGTTCAATAAATCAAATAAAAATATATTCGAATCGAACATATAAAAATACAACTGAATTCATTATTGTTCGATTATCAAACACATATAAAGCGAATCGAACACAATTATAAAAATAATCTGTTACAATTAAATGTGTGTCCAATAATAAATATATGCATTCGATTATCAAATACATATTTTAAAACCAAATATAAATGTTAGAATACGTTAATATGTATTCGATAATCGAATGAATATTTTTTTTATTGAACAAATATTTAAATATCGAATATAGTAACAGATCTACTGCCATACAGTCCTTTAAATAAGCTACTGAATTACGTAGATCACTAGTAATTTCTAGGGATACGCATACCTCACGATGCGATGCATCTCGCGATACTAGTCCCTCATTCACAAAATACATTTTCAATTGTCCATATACTCGATATAATGCATACTAGATGGCCGCGGTACGCATGTCGCGCCTGCTGAGGCTTTAATGTTAGTTACCGAAAACCGTTATACAAAAAAAGTTAACCTCCCGGACACAAAAAAAAGTTAACCTCGGAGGACACATGTACGGACATATGACAATGTGCCGACTATATAGCGTTGTCCGTAAGCGGGCGCGACATAAACCGAATCGGAAAATTATTCCACACCACTGGACTGTTTTATGTATATTCCTCCCAATAATTCAATTTTATCATTCGTAAAATATACCCGACAATAACGTTTATTTATAGCGTAGCTTGGGATTCCAAAGCATTGAAATGTGAAAACCGCATCAAATCGGATATCACTGTCGGTATCGTTAATCGCGTTGTCGGCAAAATATCACGTTGCTTCGAATATTCGGTGAATCATTACATCCCTCATAATCTCCCTTAGAACTTGATGTTAGAAAGTCAAGGACCAGAGGGATGGAAATATGGGGATCAACTGGCAATCACCGTTTCACTAAACTTTGTACGACTAAAATGTTTGTAAGTGCAACATTATGATAGTCTGTAAATTTCACATTAACGGTTTGGAAACGGTAGGACCAAGGAATTCTTACGCGTTTCCTAGCCAAGCCTGATCAACTTGATATTCTATAAATTGTCTGAGAGACCATTGTTGTACCAGAAACAAAGGTACAAGAAGCAAACACACCATCATGGCATGACCTAGACATAGCACTATGGCTTTCACTACCGTCTATAGCAAAGAAAATAATAAATGAAAAAAGTCAGATAATGAAAAATAGAAGTTAAACATGATATAGAGACATGGCATGTTAGTCTAGGCATGACCCACCTTTACATCAGTGTATTTTGCCGCGGCAGTCAGATGGTTCCTCACTTGTAACGCGAGCTGCCTGGTGGGCTCCAGGATCAGGGCCAGGGGGTGGGGCTGTCCCCGGGGGCGGGCAATGTCCGTGGATGGTGGGTCCGTGTCCAGCCAGCTGAAGTCAGCGTCCTTGATCACCTTCACACACCCCGTGCCTTGCTCCTGGAATGAGGTAAAAGTTAGTTGAACTAGCAACATAACCGATTACACAACCATGGCTGGGGTTAGACGTATATGTCATTGTGGCTGGACTGGAGCAATGGGGCTTATCAGGTGTGTGACCAGTGTAGATCCTAATCAAATAGCACACTCCTGTAGCCTGATAACAATCTATATTGCTTGTTAGAACACAAAATTGGACAAATAGTTCAAACAGTATATGCCTCCCGGTTCTACCGAGACTGGGTATAAAATTAATTCCTTCACCATGAAATATTTATCAAAATTGCATTACCAGAATCTTCAGCCAAGTTTATATAAAACTTCAGCGACACAGGACACAACGTGGAGTCAATCAAGCAACCACAGGGCTTGTAACAACGGACGTCCTAATTTTCATATTGCAGACAGAGGCGCCATACAGGGCAATTCGTCAGCCCCGGACTCCTCAGCCAATCACAGGGCTTGTAACAATGGACGTCTAATTTGCATACTGCAGAGGCACCAAAGACAGGGTGGTAATATCTATGTACCAGAAGCCTATTTCACCAACATTGCAAAGTATACTTATCTAGCAAAGTATACTTTGAGGGATAAATTTTCAATTTTAGGATAAATTTATTATTTTTTATTGTACTGAATTTATTACATTATCACAGCCATTTTGGCTGCGATAATGTTATTATATAATAATTCTGCATACTTTTAATCATCAAATATATGCAGTCGTTAGTTCTATATGAACAATGCATTTTGGGAAAAATAAATGATTACTCCCTCAAAGTATACTTTGCTAGATAAGTATACTTTGCAATTTTGATGAAATCGGCTACAGAACCTGAAATTGTTAGTCACCAGACTCCTCAACCAATCACAGGACTTGTAACAACGGACGTCCTAATTTGCATATTCCAGACAAAGGCGTCACAGACAGTGACACTATCTACTTACCAGATCCTGTAATTCCTCTTCACTGTCCGAAACTTCTTCACTGATCATCTCATCATCTTCACTGTCATTTTCCTCCCCACCACTTTCTACATCATTGTCGTCATCTTCATCACCACCAGTATCATTATCATCACCAACATCATCATCACCATCGAATGTAGTATCAACGAAGTCACTACCATCGTCATCATCATCACCAATATTATCCAACTCTGCAATTTCGGCATCTGTAAGATAAGCAGGGTTTGACACTCACTTTTGGGCCAGGGATTCTGCAGCTTGGAGATCCACATTTTTTACATTATGTTGAATGGGACCTTCTTGAAAGTTCAGGGATTCCTCCTACAAAACAGGAATCCTCGGAATCCGGGGACATTGCGAGTGTCGACCCCTGATGTGCATGTTGAATATGCGCCAGGATCTGATAAAACAAGACACTTTGACTCGGGGGAATGACATGTATGTGGCTATGACTGGAGAAATGGAGCTTATATGGCTTTTGCGACGAGGACCTGCACTATTCGTCATTCCATCAATGAAACCACCGTCATGCTTCTAACAAGAAATACACCCATCATGCTTCTAAGAAATGTATCAATGTTACATGTATGCTCATCTGTTTACATGTGCATTGCACAAGAAAATATTTTGTTTTTATTTTATATACTTTATAGACAAGTTTGTTGTCACTACAGTATTCATGTACCGGTATATGTTGGTTATGTTTCTAACAAACTATATCACTCCTTGTCAGTCTGTGCCGGATCCTGCCAGCAGATCAGCAGTATACTGGTCACAAATGCCATCAACTCCATTTTTCCCGTCACACTCGCAGTCACAAATTGATTGTTTTTAATCCGTCCGGAGTACTGGCCCACACAAATAATTGGTAACACATTTAATGAACACCCGTCAATCGATTAATTCAATGTGCTGTACTGTGTCCATTTAGAGACATCAAACACATCTTAATCCGCAATTAGTGCAAACAATGTCAGCTGAAAAAAACAACAATGATTTAAAGTTTAATCTGTTGAAATTGGCAGTTTGTTTTTTCGGGTGTCATAAATCAATCTTGCGAATTGTCGCAAAAATATCTCACGTCGCTAATTTATACATCAGGTACACGGTCGTAATGACGGACCCTAAAACATTTTGAGATATCGGGACTGTCAAAAGTGGTCGTAATACGGAATAGCGGGGTGGTTATTGTATCGAACCCTGCGACCATGTAAATATATAGTAAATAAAACGGTTCTTTGAAATCGAGGCCTATTAACGGGGCGGTCTCAATAACGAGGTGGTCGTAAGGTGGAACTTTACTGTATTAACAGTAAACGGCGAACCTTTGAATGCGGGAAACGAAAATTGTTGTCTGCTGTCATTTCATAGTGTGTCATTTTTTTCACTAAAACATGATTTGACAGCACTTTAGAATCATTTCCATTGTAAAGTGATGCCAAACCATGTTTTTGATAAGAAAAATAGAAAGTAAAAAATAACCAGCAGACGACAAAATTGAATTCAGCAGTTCCGGCACTGACCAATATGGACGCACGAGACATCAATATGGAAAACCATTAATGACTTGTGTTCCACTGTGAGTATGTATAATTACAACAAGTTAACAGAGCTCCAGATAAGCAATTAAAACTGCCAAAAAAAAAATCAATTGAAATCAGAAGTAGTGAGTATCACAAAGCAATAAAAATGTTGTGGTACCTTTATCATGCTGCAGAAAACAACAAACATACCACTTGGAGACAATTCTAATGAAATGCCAAGACATGTTTTCATTTCGAAGCAATAATTGCTGTCTGTTGATGTGTAAACAGTACTGTGATTTTATTTTACCCAATTCAAATTTTGAAATACCCAATTCCTTCAGAAATGATGGAATGACAATACTCAATTACTAATTCCTTATCTGGAGCCCTGATTGAAGTTACCGGTTGACTCCATCTGACGTCTCATATGCTCCAGAATGTAGTGTAACACTGGGATGCCAAAGGCCAGGGCCTTCCCGCTTCCCTACAGAGAGAAAGTGAAAGGGTTTAACTTCCTAGCAACGAGACACGCCATGTGATTTTGTACCCAGGAACATATGCGATTTATTTATGAAATACATTTACAGAAACTGTGATATTTTCTGTAAATGAAGTCAAAAGATGACAAAATTTTCATAGCAAATGCAAATTCTGCATTTGTAATGAAAATATTGTCAACTTTCGACGTCATGAGATATCGCACATGTTCTTAATAGGTACAAATCACATGGCATGTCTCATATAGAGCAGGGTTTTGCATAAGTCTCCGATCCACATGGCCAATGTCAAGGCTTGAAAAACATTGTCTGAAAATTAATGTAAATGAGCTTCTCATAAATACGCCCCCCCCCCAATTCAGTATAATAATTCTGCATACTTTTAATCATCAAATATATGTAGTCGTTAGTTCTGTATGAAATAATGCATTTCCGGAAAAATAAATGATTACTCCCTCAAAGTATACTTTGCTAGAGAAGTATACTTTGCAATGTTGATGAAATCGGCTACTGGTATAATGGGCATAACATGATTCAATCCTCAAATAACAGGTCAGCCAAAATTGTACCTGACGGCCAAACCAGTGATATCGGGATTGCGTTAAGGATGAAACCCATTGTTACATTTACCCTTTGCAGCCTCCCATAAAACCAGCGTAATATACAGTAGAAACTCAATATCTCGAATAAAAACATTCGTCAGTCGTGAATGCAAACATGTCCCATTCACTTTGTTAAAATGAATTTATTAACACGGTCATCTTGACGCGCCGAGTTAACACCACTTAATTATTACATTTGATTTTTAAAGTAACCCGCCAGTCATTACTCAAGCGAAACAATTCAAAGAGACCACCAATCGCGAAATTCACACCTTGTGTGACATTTTTTTGAGACTGCGAGTTCGAATTTTCTGGACTGTTCGATGAAGACCTGTTCGAGTAAATGAGAATAAGCTGTATTTATGTTTATATTCATGAACATACGATTATACAAATAACCTAAAAATGTATTGATGGCAAACTAATATTGCTCTGGCCTTACCGTTTCTGCGGCCCCTACGATGTCCATGTGGTCCCTGATTGCGGGGGCCAGCACCTGGGCCTGTATGGGGGTCGGCTCGCGGAATCCCAGTTCCCTCAGTGCACGTAAAACTTCTTCCGGCACATACAGGTCCCTCCACGCTACCATGTCTGTGACGATAAATTCAACCAGAGCTCAAGTTAAGCTAGGTGCGTAATTTGATCAACTTTGGGGGAGACTTTCGTTATTTCTTCGCCAAAATTGGCAAGTTGGGAGTGCTTTAGAATCGTCTCGATGAGATTCTAAAGCAATCCCAACTTGCCATTTTTCGTGAAGAAATAAGAAATATACCCGGAAAATTTGGTCCAATTACGCACCTTAACCGGAGCTCTGATTCAACCCATTTATTGCACATGGTTTAACCTTTTCACCCCGAAATAACTGACATGGACTATTTCATGTTAAGTTTACACAAACAAAAGTGTGTGTGTGTGTGTGTGTGTGGGGGGGGGGGGGTCTTTTTGTAAAAATGATCAAGAAAATGTGGCCTGTTGGCACACAAATGACCCCACCCCACTGGCACATTGGAGAAACTGTAATTAGAATGAAACTAGAACTATCACAGGAGTGATCATAATACCCCCACAAAGAGTTGGACTTACAAATAGCTTAACATTAGAAGAGTTTTATAGGCTTGAATATGATCATTATTTAATGCTGGCCTTAGAGATGTGTGACATTGACCTTTTACCTGCGTACGTGGTCAATGAAAATGAGATAATCTGAAAACATTTGAAAATTCATTCATCAGTTATAGAGGATCTTACACGAGTAATGGATTAATATGATTTTGATTAAAAACTCTGTGCCGAATTTGTCAAGAACGCAATGAATCAATTTAATAACAAGAAACGAGGCAAAGCCACGAAGACCAGGTTTTTTCCAAGCATAGACACTTGGATAACATAATTATACCCACTTGTTGTAGACTAGATGGCCGTGGCCTGCATGTCGCGCCTTGGGGCGAGACATGGACACTAAAAAAATAGATATAGTAGATGGAAAAAGTTTAACCAAAAAACTTTAACCGGACACACGGACGAACGGATGGACGTATGCCAAAATGCCGACGATATCGCGCGTTCCGCAAGCAGGTGTGACAATGATGATAAACACCCATGTGAAGTATCAAGGTATTGGGTGAAGCAGTTGCAGAGATATAGTACACGAAAAAACTTTAACATAAAAATTTAAAGTAATTTGAACCTGACATAGGGCACAGGATCGCGCTTTCCGCAAGCAGGTGTGACAATGATGATAAACACCCATGTGAAGTATGAAGGTATTGGGTGAAGCAGTTGCAGAGATATAGTACACGAAAAAACTTTAACAAAAAAAATTCAAAGTAATTTGACCTTGACATTGGGCACAGGATCGCGCTTTCCGCAAGCAGGTGCAACAATGATGATAAACACCCATGTGATGTATGAAGGTATTGGGTGAAGCAGTTGCAGAGATATAGTACACGAAAAAACTTTAAAAAATCAACAAGTAATTTGACCTTGACATTGGGCACAGGATCGCGCTTTCCGCAAGCAGGTGCGACAATGATGATAAACACCCATGTGAAGTATCAAGGTATTGGGTGAAGAAGTCGCAGAGATATAGTACACGAAAAAACTTTAACAAAAAAATTCAAAGTAATTTGACCTTGACATTGGGAACAGGATCGCGCTTTCCGCAAGCAGGTGCGACAATGATGATAAACACCCATGTGAAGTATCAAGGTATTGGGTGAAGCAGTTGCAGAGATATAGTACACGAAAAAAGTTTAACAAACAAATTCAAAGTAATTTGACCTTGACATTGGGAACAGGATCGCGCTTTCCGCAAGCAGGTGCGACAATGATGATGAACACCCATGTGAAGTATCAAGGTATTGGGTGAAGCAGTTGCAGAGATATAGTACACGAAAAAAGTTTAACAAAAAAATTCAAAGTAATTTGACCTTGACATTGGGAACAGGATCGCGCTTTCCGCAAGCAGGTGCGACAATGATGATAAACACCCATGTGAAGTATCAAGGTATTGAGTGAAGCAGTTGCAGAGATATAGTACACGAAAAAACTTAACAAAAAAATTCAAAGTAATTTGACCTTGACATTGGGCACAGGATCGCGCTTTCCGCAAGCAGGTGCGACAATGATGATAAGCACCCATGTGAAGTATCAAGGTATTGGGTGAAGCAGTTGCAGAGATATAGTACACGAAAAAACTTTAACAAAAAAATTCAAAGTAATTTGACTTTGACATTGGGCACAGGATCGCGCTTTCCGCAAGCAGGTGCGACAATGATGATAAACACCCATGTGAAGTATCAAGGTATTGGGTGAAGCAGTTGCAGAGATATAGTACACGAAAAAAGTTTAACAAAAACATTCAAAGTAATTTGACCTTGACATTGGGCACAGGATCGCGCTTTCCGCAAGCAGGTGCGACAATGATGATAAACACCCATGTGAAGTATCAAGATATTGGGTGAAGCAGTTGCAGAGATATAGTACAGGAAAAAACTTTAACAAAAAAAATCAAAGTAATTTGACCTTGACATTGGGCACAGGATCGCGCTTTCCGCAAGCAGGTGCGACAATGATGATAAACACCCATGTGAAGTATCAAGGTATTGGGTGAAGCAGCAGTTGCAGAGATATAGTACACGAAAAAACTTTAACAAAAAAATTCAAAGTAATTTGACCTTGACATTGGGCACAGGGGCCGCACGGTTGGGGGTTAGAATGAAAATGTGGATGATGATAAACACCCATGTGAAGTTTCAAGGTAATGGGCGAAGCCGTTGCAGAGATATAGTATAACGAAAAAGTTTTAACCAAAAAACTTTAACCAGACGTACATTAAAAAGTTAACGTTGAAAATGGCTAAGTCAATTACGTAGAAATAATTGGTGAAGGTGAAAAAATTGTCACATGTTGGATAGTTGTATGTGGTAGGCACCCCTTGGTTATGAAGCTGTGAAAGTTTGGTGGTCCTAGGTGGTACAGTACCAAAGAAATGGACTTAAACACGAAAACTTAACATTGTAAACGCGAAAACTTAACATTGAAAATGGCTAAGTCGACTGCGCGGAAAAAATGGGTGAAGTTAAAAAAAAAAGTAACATGTTGGATAGTGATATGTGGTGGGCACCCCTTGATTATGAAGCTGTGAAATTTTGGTGGTCCTAGGTGGTACAGTACCAAAGAAATGGACTTAAACACGAAAACTTAACATTGTAAACGCGAAAACTTAACATTGAAAATGGCTAAATCAACTACGCGGAAAAAATGGGTCAAGACAAAAAAAAAGTAACATGTTGGATAGTGATATGTGGTGGGCACCCCTTGATTATGAAGCTGTGAAAGTTTGGTGGTCCTAGGTGGTACAGTAACAAAGAAATGGACTCAAACACGAAAACTTAACATTGATTGTGGACGCCGCCCGCCGCCCGCCCGCCGCCCTCCCGGCTTTCGCCAATCCAATAGCCTGGATTTTTTTTCAAAAAACCTGGCTAAAAATAGAAAAATTTGCTAAGTTAAAAGGATGATATTTTTGTAAAAAAAATATTTGTTCGGCATAAAAAGTGTGTATAGTTTCAGATCAATCCATTGAACGGTTTCAGAGGAGCTGTGAACACAAACTATGCAGTTTATCTGTCTGCCGCCTGCAATAGGTTTGACCTTTGACCTTCAACTGTGACCTTGACCTTGGAGGTAGGTGCGTGGTTATTGATCACGACACACCTTCTCATCCTTAGAAACATTTGTGCCAATGCATTTGATAATCCATGCATCGGTGTAGAAGATATAGAGCGGAAGGGAATTTCAATAGGTTTGACCTTTGACCTTGAACTGTGATCTTGACCTTGGACGTAGGTGCGTGGTTATTGATCGCGACACACCTTCTCATCATGAGAAACATTTGTGCCAAGCCATTTGATAATCCATGCATCGGTGTAGAAGATATAGAGCGGAAGGGAATTTCAATAGGTTTGACCTTTATCCTTCAACTGTGACCTTGACGTAGGTGCGTGGTTATTGATCGCGACATACCTTCTCATCATGAGAAACATTTGTGCCAAGCCATTTGATAATCCATGCATCGGTGTAGAAGATATAGAGCGGAAGGGAATTTCGATAGTTTGGACTTTGACCTTGAACTGTGACCTTGACCTTGGACGTAGGTGCGTGGTTATTGATCGCGACACACCTTCTCATCATGGGAAACATTTGTGCCAAGCCATTTGATAATCCATGCATGGGTGTAGAAGATATAGAGCGGAAGGGAATTTCCAACAGACCGACAGACCGACCGACCGACAAGCTGACTCCTATATACCCCTACAAACTTTGTTTGTGGGGGTATAAATATAGCATAATTTTTCTTATTTTCCATGAAAACACATCTTGGTATTTCATTAGAATTGTCTCCAAGGAGAAAATTCTAATGAAATGCCAAGACATGTTTTCATTTCGAAGCAAACTATTCAATAATTATGGTCTGTTGATGTGTAAATAGTAGTGTGATTTTATTTTACCCAATTCAAATTTTGAAATACCCAATTCCTTCAGAAATGATGGAGTAACAATATGTCTCTATAACATGTTTAACTTCTATCTGACATTTATCATTTATCATTGACTTTGCTATAGCTATAGGTATCGGTAGTAAAGCCATAGAGCTATGTCTATTACTCACCTAGTTTTTGTTTCTCATCAAGCTTTACTTTCTTTTTCTTCTTCAACATCCGCTGTGGGCCGGTGTGTAGCACGGTCAACGTCGCAGAGAATATATACGTGTGGCGTCTCGCTTTCTTCTTTGGGTCCCTGAACATAGATTTGATTTGGTTATAGAGATACCAAGCCAGTGTCTTTTTATTAGGCAAGGAAACAAGAAATGGAATGGAACGGTGCTTAACGGGCCCACCAACACAAAAGAGTATCATTTAGGGCCAAGCAATTTAGATGAAGAAGAAATTAATAGTAAATACTATGTTAGATGTGAATTCTAAGGTTCGCCGAGGAATTCCTACTGTTTCTGAGTCTTGCCTAATGTGCATTTATAGAATTCACCGTTTATAGAAGCATTCACCGTTTATAGAATTCACCATTTTTGTCATACAATGTTGAGTGAAACAGGTCCTGCTTTTCAGGCCTGCCTCGAAATTAAGTTTGTGGGGTTGGGAAAGTATGCACCCTTACACCGCTATCTTATATCTTTTGTCGTCTGCTATTTATTTTTTATTTTCCATTTTTATCATCAAAACATTCTTTGACAGCACTTTAGAATAATTTACAACATGCTTTGACAGCACTTCAGAATCATTTCCATTGGAAATGATTCTCATTTCCATTGGAAATGATTCTGAAGTGCTGTCAAACCATGTTTTTATTGAGAAATAAGGCAAGATATAACAGCAACAGCAGACGCCAATTGTTTTGTGTAGCGGTCAAAGAGTTAACCCTTTCAACAGTACAGACCTCTTTTGTGATGTTTGCAAACAGTGTAGATCCAGTGATTTCCTCTTTTTTTCAGAAAAAAAAACACCTCCTTTTTTATGAATGAACTAGTCTGAAAATCATTTTGTGATGATTGAATTGTTCGGAAAATTAACACAGTCAATTCCAGTTACTTAGCGTTGAAAGAGTTAATAAATAGAATACCAAATGTCTTAGTACATGATCTGTTTATCCATGAATATAAAGTTCTAATACCACGCTAGTGTCTTTTTATCAGGCAAGGCTAGGAAGCGCGTAGGAATTCCGAGGCCAGCTGAGGAATACTGTTTCCAAGACGGCATTTTTAATTTAAAACAGCTCTGAATAAATAGAATACCTTGTTAGTGTCTTTTCATATCATGTTTAACAGGCAAGGCTAGGAAACGTGTAGGAATTCCGAGGCTCGTCTAGGAATTTCTACCAGTTCCAAGCCTTGTCTGATGAACTTGATACCTCTGGATATGGAACACCAGGGGCCGATTTTAATCAAAATTGCAATGTATACTTATCTAGCTAAGTATGCTTTGAGGGAGTAATCATTTTTTTTTTTTTTATTTTTTTTTTTGCCCGAAATGCATTATTTATTTCATATAGAACTAACGACAGCATATATTTGATGATTAAAAGTATGCAGAATTATTATACTGAATGTATTACATTATCACAGCCAAACTGGCTGTGATAATGTAATAAATTCAGTACAAAAAAAAAATTATCCTTAAATTGAAAATTTCTCCCTCCTATTTTGGTAGATAAGTATACTTTGCAATGTTGTTGAAATAGGCTACTGGCTAGTGTCTTTTTACAAGGCAAGGCTAGGAAACGCATAGGAATTCAGAGGCTCGGAATTCCAAGCCGGGCATGACGACCTTGATGATCTTTAACCAGGTTATTTATCAGGCAAGGCTAGAAAACGTGAACTTGGAATTCTTACCGATTCCGAGCCAAGTCAGGTCAAAGACATGAGCATGATAATCTATTTATCAGGTAAAGTTTTATGATCGTCTCGTTGAGACAGTTCAAATGAGTGCCAGTGGTAACAACATGTACATTCGTTGAGAAATAAAAACGCTGAAGATTTTTTTTGTTAATTTAGATACCTGTACGTGGGTATTCGGCATGTAATGGGTTGGTAATAATGTACATGAACCTGATGTTTTATCAGGGGATGTCACATATTTTAATTCCCAACTTGCCTGGCGGACATGTAAGACAATGTTTTATAATTTAAGCAAACATGGCAGATACAAACAAATATATTACTGCAATCATACATACAAAGGCCATTCCAGAAACTTTGAAACTTTTGTTCCAGGTGGTTGTTTGGAACATACATAGAATTAGTGATAACAGAAATATAAACTAATAAACTCATAATTTGTACACTGGTTGAAGTAACGGACCGAGGTCTATATTAAATATGCCTAAAAGCATCAATAAATGAAGAAAAAAAATAGGCTAAAAATTTATTGATTTTACTCCCTCCTATACATATTTTAAACAAGAATTCCGCGGAATCAAATGTCTCGCCTTGTCCCGCCTTGTCCCGCCTTGACCTTGACCCTCAAGCCTTGACCTTGACCCTGGGGCCCCGAGAATAGTCCTATATTCATATACATATCATAGTAAAGGTATGTATAAAGTTTGATGACTGTAGCTGATAAGGTGTTGAAGTAATGACCGTAACACGAAAACTTAACATTGAATGATGACGCAGCTTTTGCGGGCGAGACAAAAATAGTATAAAAACATTTTTTTTAAATATATTTTAGCTTAATTTTCTTTTTTCATTTATTGGTGCTTTTAGGCATATTTAATATACAGGTCACTCTCGTTATCTAATGCAAAACCTATGTCTCGCTTTCCGCTTTCGCGTGCGAGACAAAAATAGGATAAACACTTTTTTTTTTAAATATTTTTTAGCTTATTTTCTTTTTTCATTTATTGATGCTTTTAGGCATATTTAATATACAGGTCACTCTCGTTATCTCGAAGTCGAATGGACTGATGAAAATATATCGACATCCGAACTTCGAGATGACAATTCGCCAAATTTATCAGAAAAAAATCCGAACAAAATCGCTTCAAAAATGCCTCTTTACTTTATTTCAAGGTTTTCATAAATCGCGGCTTGAGTTTATTTTAAGCTGTTTTCATAATTAACCGACGATTTACTTATTGCTACACCGTTTACTGAATTCATTTTTCTGTTAAAAGAAATTTGATATCACACGAAGTTTAATTGATTAATTATGGTTTTAAGTGAACTGCTTGAACAAATATTTTAATTCCCAACTTACAGTACCTGGCGGACATGCAAGGGCCATTCCAGAAACTTTGAAACTTTTGTTCCAGGTGGTTGTTTGGAACATACATAGAATTAGTGATAACAGAAATATAAACTAATAATTCCAGCAAAAAAATATTTTATACAATTCCCTAACATTTGATTGGCCCGTAGTAAGTCTCTGTCCAAAATTTATATCCAAGTAAACTCCCACGCCGAACTACTTTCCGTAACCGTGAGGCGCAGTTAAAATAATTCTAAAGAAAACGGAAAATAAACACATTTTCTGGATGAATTTATTTCAAATGCTGGAGTTATAAGGAATGAATGGCCTTTTTGTGGAATTTATCGGGGATATAAACGTGGAAAAGTCGCGGGAATACTGGACGAGGCCTCAGGAGGGAGTAAAAAACATAATTTTTAGCTTATTTTTCTCTCTCATTTATTGATGCTTTTAGGCATATTTAATGTATTTATAGACATCGGTCTGTGACTTCAACCTGTGATTTGTACATCATTTTTCCAAATATACCATGATAACCATACATATTCGCACAGCATCTGTTTCAATAAGCCCTTATAACATAAGAGGTTTCCCAAAACCAATTGTATCCAAATACACGGTTATCCTGATCGACCAGTACAACGATACTAAAACTTGGGACATTGGGACATTCTTTGTTGTAGGTAACCATGTGCTTATATGTGTTTCCCAGAACAAATACTGTCCAAATATTTAGGGTTATTACGGTAATGACATTTGTATCAATATTATGGAAATAATGCAGATTTGTACAAGGTTTATTGTGCTTATCATTGTCATATCCTGCATTCTCTAGCTACGAGTTCCAGATAAGGTGCGTATTGGCGTATTTTACGCACTTATTTGAGCAGAATTGATTATCAAAAGTGGGAGTACAAAATACTTGCAACAATGTGGAAAATAAAATGCATTGATTTTCAAATTGAGTAGTGAAAATACTGTAATAAAGTTAAAAATGTACTTAGTTGAGCTGCAAAAAGCTCAAGTAAGTACATTTTTTAATTTGTTTTATTTTTTATCATTTGTTCCCTATTTAATGAGAAAATCAGTAATACAATTTGAAATCTGGGGGTATAATACTCTTTAGATACAAAACTTATCTGGAGCTCTGTAGATACACACATTCGGGTCACAACACATTCAGCAGACTCCAGCACATTAAACAGACCAAATATTGTATCCACCACAGTATCCACCACAGTAAGCACAACAGACCACGGTTTTATTCCTTAATCATTTCAGCCCTATGTAACTGGAATGAATTTAATTGCTATCCAGATAAGAAATTAGTAATTGAGTATTGTCACTCCATCATTTCTGCAGCAATTGGGTATTTCAAAAGTTTAATTAGGTAAAATAAAATCACACTACTGTTTACTACAAATCAACAGACAGCAATTATTGAATAGTTTGCTTCGAAATGAAAACACATCTTGACATTTTATTAGAGACGATTCTAATGAAATACCAAGATGTGTTTTCATGGAAAATAAGAAAAATATGCTATATTGTGGTCTGTTTATTGTTTTCTGCAGCATGATAAAGGTACAACAAAATTGTTATTGCTTTTTGATACTCGCTACTTCTGATTCCAATTGTTTTTTTTGCAATTTTAATTGGGTATTTAAGCAAATACACAGCTTATCTGGAGCTCTGCACCACTTACAATAGCAAAATCCCATCAGAAATACAAATTCACACCTACCGTACTCCAGTTTTATGTAGTATGCCGGGGCAACGTCTATAACTATTTCCCATTTTGTCAACAATGTCATGAATTTCTAATCTGGTACACAACATGCGGACGTATGAGACAAGAATATGTGCGATATTGTTGTACTGTTTATTATTACTTTACTTTTCGGGATCTGGTAAAACAACCAAGTTTCTGACCATGACGTAACTAGTCCCTTACATTGCACATGTTTCTAGTATACTAACACAGGGTTCCCACTCTTTTGGGAAGACCAAATCCATGACTTTCAAGGACCTGTTTTCGAAATTCAAGGACCCATATTTGTATGGATGATGCTGATGAAACGGTGTCGAGCCTGGAATACACTTGTGTTGGGGAGAGAAGTTACTCCTCTCCCCAACACAAGTGTAGTCCAGGCTCGACACCGTTTTATGAAGTACTTCAGTTCTTAATTTACAAAATCCCGATTTGGTGCCAGGTGCCCTTACCACATCAAATAATTTGGCTCGAAATCATGAAATTGCACTGAACTTTGCACAACAACACCAATAATTGGACTGGAATCCAAATTCTATGACTTTCAATGACCTTTTCAGAAAAAGAGGCAAATTCCATGACTGTCCAGGCCTGGAATCCATTTTTCCAAATTCCATGACTTTCCAGGAATTTAAGGACCAGTGGGAACCTGCTAACACTACCACAATATCTCTGGTATTTATGGTATTTTCCGTAAATGATATCAACAGTTGACAACAAATTATGAACAGAAAATATCACAGTTTTTGTAAATATATATTATTGTCTGAAGTCTACTTCAAAGAAATAAAGGTAAGTGTTAGAGAAAGTTTCAATATTTTTGGAATGCTCCCCCATATCATATGCCAATAAATTGCCATTGATAATGATTATAATGATTATAATGGTAACGTAACACACGTTTTGTGTGTTTGGCAGATAAAATATGTATCGAGTGACACGGAATCAATGTTATATTTTGATGAATTGTGTATGCAAATTTTATAAATATTATTTTAATATTTCGCAATGGAAGAGGATTATATATTGTGACTACTCATTTGACACAAGGTTTGAATCCAATAATTTTTTCAGAATGTCATGTATAATTAATTTTAACCCTTTGACCACTACTCAAAACAATTGTAGTCTGCTGTTGCTTTCATATCTTGCCTTATTTCTCACTAAAACATGGTTTGACAGCACTTCAGAATCATTTCCAATGGAAAATATTCTGAAGTGCTGTCAAAGCATGTTGTAAATTATTATAAAGTGCTGTTAAAGCATGTTTTTGATGATAAAAATAGAAAATAAACAGCAGACGACAACAAAAATATGATAGTGGTCTAAGAGTTAAGAACTACATTTGGCATGTTGTTTTTTTTTTATTTCAAGGTCATATTTTTTCTCATTCTTCTGATAAATTTTATTCTGGAAAAGATCTTTAAATATTTGGTTTCCAAAATCAAACAGCGTCTATATATTTACATTTAGTATGGCTAGGCTGAGTTTTGGGCTACAATTTGGGTTTCCCAAAAAAATGGGTGTTCCAATATTTTGGTTAATTGAGTCATTCCATGTCAAAGCACACAGTGGTTAACCACACCCTGATCAAATTTGTGACTATTTGTGATTTTTGACCTGTGACAAATATGCAGACCTTGGATCTGCGTATTTAGGTATTGAATGTGACACATTGTTTCATATGGCAAACATTTGGCACATCATGGCAAACATTTGTGGCAAATAATTTTAAAGTGAATGTGAATGGGTTTAACGTCCCAGTAAAGGTCATATGGAGACGGGACCACAGTTTAATGTCTCATCCGACAGACCAGGGGGCCGTTTCACTACTTTGTAAGTGTTTCGTACATGGAGCGGGACCACAAAAGTATGAGCCGACAAACTTTGTAACGTATATCCAAAGACCAGACCAGGGGCCGTTTCACTAAACTTTGTAAGTGTTCGTACATATGGAGACGGGACCACAGTTTAAAGTCTCATCCGACAGACCAGGGGGCCGTTTCACTAAACTTTGTAAGTGTTCGTACATATGGAGACGGGACCACAGTTTAAAGTCTCATCCGACAGACCAGGGGGCCGTTTCACTAAACTTTGTAAGTGTTCGTACATATGGAGACGGGACCACAGTTTAAAGTCTCATCCGACAGACCAGGGGGCCGTTTCACTAAACTTTGTAAGTGTTCGTACATATGGAGACGGGACCACAGTTTAAAGTCTCATCCGACAGACCAGGGGGCCGTTTCACTAAACTTTGTAAGTGTTCGTACATATGGAGACGGGACCATATTTAAATCTCATCCGAGACCAGGGGGCCGTTTCACTAAATTTGTAAGTGTTCGTACATAGGAGACGGGACCACAGTTTAAAAGCCTCAATCGACAGACCAGGGGCCGTTTCACTAAACTTTGTAATGTTCCGTACATATGGAGACGGGACCACATTTAAAGTCACCGACAACCAGGGGGCCGTTTCACTAAACTTTGTAAGTGTTCCGTACATATGGAGACGGGACCACAGTTTTAAAGTCTCACCGACAGACCAGGGGGCCGTTTCACTAAACTTTTGTAAGGTTCGTACAGGATGGAGACACCAGTTTAAAGTCTCATCCACAGACCAGGGGGCCGTTTCACTAAACGTTGTAAGTGATTCGTACATATGACGGGACCACAGTTTAAATAAAAGTCTCATCCGACAGACCAGGGGGCCGTTTCACTAAACTTTGTAAGTGTTCGTACATTAGGAGACGGGACCACAGTTTTAAAGTTCTCATCCGACAGACCAGGGGGGCCGTTTTCACTAAACTTTTGTAAGTATTCGTACATATGGAGATGGGACACAGTTTAAAGTCTCATCCGACAGACCAGGGGCCGTTTCACTAAACTTTGTAAGTGTTCGTACATATGGAGACGGGACCACAGTTTAAAGTCTCATCCGACAGACCAGGGGGCCGTTTCACTAAACTTTGTAAGTGTTCGTACATATGGAGACGGGACCACAGTTTAAAGTCTCATCCGACAGACCAGGGGGCCGTTTCACTAAACTTTGTAATAAGTCGTTACATATGGAGACGGGACCACAGTTTAAAGTCTCATCCGACAGACCAGGGGGCCGTTTCACTAAACGTTGTAAGTGTTCGTACATATGGAGACGGGACCACAGTTTAAAGTCTCATCCGACAGACCAGGGGGCCGTTTCACTAAACTTCGTAAGACTAAAATGTTCGTAAGTGCAAAATTCTTATAGTCTGTAAATTTCACACCAACAATGTTTTCTTGTCAACAATTATTGGATTTACATTTATTGAGCATAGGCTGCATATGCATGCAGCCCTATGCTCAATAAATGTAAATCCACCAATTGAACTTTTCAGACGATCCTAAATTTGCACTTACAAACATTTTAGTCGTACAAAGTTTAGTGAAACGGGCCCCAGTGAGATGGAAATACTAAATGTATGTAAGTATTTTTCACACGCAGGGTCAGGATTGAACTCAAAACCTCCGGTATTGAAGTCCAATGCCATATCCCTAGGCCACAAACTGGTACGTGATTAAATGTGACACATCGTCTCATTATGGCGAACATTTGTGGCCAATGATTTGAATAGAAGATATACAGTGAACAAAATTTTTTAGCAGACCGACCGACAGGCTGACTCCTCTGTGTAATATATACATGTATTGAAAAAAAAATGGGTATATTGTTTTCGCCACGGGTGTCCGTCCATCTGTCCGTCACGTTTCTTGTAAAAAGGATTTTTTTTTACCGTAATAGACATGACTTGATACTTAGTGTGTGCCTACCTTGTGGTGAATAGATGCGCAAAGTGAATTTAGATTTTTAGACCCCCGGTCATGCATTATCTCCCCCTTTTCTACTTACAATTTCCCAATTTTAACTTGTAAGAAGTAAAGAAGTAAAACTTTTTAACTATAATAGTTAGGGACTCAAAACTTGGGAGTAAACCTTCCTTATGGTGTGTAGATGCGCAAAGTGAATTTCGATTTTTCATTCGATCCACGGTCATGGATTATCTCCACCTTTTTGACTGAGAATTTCCCAATTTTGCCTTGTAAGAAGTAAAGACGTAAAACGTTTTAACTACATGTATAAATGCTAGGGACTCGAAACTTGGTGTATGCCTTCCTTATGGTGTGTAGATGCACAAAGTGAATTTCAATTTTGTATACGACCCCCGGTCTTGGATTATCTCCCAATTTTGCCTTGTAAGAAGTAAAACCTTTTAACCGTAATAGGCAGGGACTTGACATTTAGTGAGTGCATTCCTAATGGTATGCAGATCGATGCACAAAGTGAATTTCGATTTTTCATTCGACTCCCGGTCATGGATTATCTCCCCCTTTTTTACTTAGAATTTCCCAATTTTGCCTTGTAAGAAGCAAAACTTACCCTTATAGGTAGGGACTTGAAACTTGGTGTGTGCCTACCATAGATGCGCAAAGTGAATTTCGTCGATTTTTGATTCGAGCCCCGGTCATGGATTATCTCCCCCTTTTCGAATTTGTATTTGGGAAAAGTCGGTATATTGCGATGGCATGCCATCAACTGTGCTCTAGTTAATAAATTAATTTTGAGCACATCTTATTGTTGAGCCAGCCCCTTCGCATGGACATGTCTGCTGGAATTAAGCCTGGCTCATAAATTGCGATACTATGTACTATGTTATTGCCGGTGTGACACAGAATCGATCGAGCACACACAGTGACATGGTTCGTGTCACAGGATATTACGTCAACAAGGCCGAACCTCTGGTTATAAATATGACTTTCTACGAATTGAACATTTAATTATTAATTTTACAGATATTGGTGAAAGTGTCACAATATGCAATTAATCAAGATGAAATGCTATGCTTTCATTGGTCGAGAAACTAGGGCAAACAATAAACATCGTTTTTGGGAGTGTGGGGGGGGGGGGGTGTATAAGGATCCTTTTGGCAATTATTTACAGCAAACTTGATAGGGGTGGGGTTAAAATTTACATTTTATTTTGGGCGAATTGACACGGAATGACCCAGTTACATCAACATTACTTAATTTTACAACAGAATTTAACAATGGGTGCAAATGTTACCACTGCGGACAAGAATGTTTCTTGTGACTTGCTACTCATTGCTGATGACAGAGACGTGATTATCAGGTATATTCATGAAATAAAGCGCCAGTTTGAAACAATAAAACCACCATCTACAGTCAAAGATTGTGTTATATTTGACTACGGAAAGGAGATGCATTCAATAAAATGCAGGAAAGTTGTCTTCATGTTATCTCAACACACCAAGTCCCTGAAAACAATGGTCCCGGTGTGGCTAGAAGCCTCTGGGCATTGATTCCAGGCAGACTGATCGATTACTTGGTGAATCAAACTATGATGAAGCTCTGAACAGAGATGGAAAAAGGAAAGGGAGAGTTTGCGGTGCATGAAGGGCAGAACATTCTTCATGTCAATGCAATCGCCAATGTTCATCTTTGGTGGCCGAAGTTGCTGATGTTCTATTTTGGGAGAAAGAAGACGAAATCAGATGAAGATGTAACATGTTTCTTGAAGAATTCGGCAGAAAATGGAGACCAATCAAAAGAGTTGTTGGCCAATATTAAATATGCTTTCAATCAAATGGATATACATGTAGATGACACTATTTTCGACAGTAAATGTTGTGTTCTTGTAGCTGATAGAGGCCACAATGCAGAGGTTACTACCAACAAGGAGATGTTGGATACTGTGAGACGTGCCAAGGTTAAAGGTTGTAAAGTTCACACTGTTGTGGCTGCTGGGAACGCGATACCCGACCGTCTGAGATGGGCTACACACTTTGTGCATAATCAAACGGAGCAATTACGCTTCTGGCTATGGCTGCTGATAGATCTTGACATTATTGGTGCTAGACGTTGTGTGATTATCAACGACCATTTAATAGTGAGACCAAAGCCACCCACAAGACTACGTGTGAATAGAATCTCTCGCGATTCAACTTCCACATTAATATCCTGGAAACCTCAAGACACTGCACGTAGTAGTTCAAGTAAAAAGTGTTTGGTTGTCGTAGAGCGGAAGCTAGATAGAAGGAATCAATGGGCTATTGTAAAGAAAGTGGTAGACAAACAAAGTTTAGTAACAGTGGTAGCTGATATAGGTCAGAGGTACCGTGTGAAAATGGAGACAGAACACGGCGATTCTGACTACATATACATAACAGTGAAGGAAGAACATACCATGCTTTTTTTTTTCTTTTTTTTTTATTATTGTTTTTTTATTTTTTTATTTTTTTTTTTTATTTTTTTTTTTTATTTTTTTTTTTTATTTTTTTTTTTATTTTTTTTATTTTTTATTTTTGAAAATATTTATTTTCCCCGTAATAGGTTTGTGGTGGGTCGGGGCCATCCCCCACAAACCGTACATAATATACATGTAATAGTTGGATACAAATACAAAATATACAATTACAGATATTCACCCTCTTTTGCTCTTGCAGTACTGGGTAGAAATCACTGTTCTATTAAGACTTCATGGTTGAGTGGTACATTAGAATCGTCATTAATGAGAGACCTGAATTTTTAATAAAAAATTTGCACGTGTCTTAAGGATCTTAACTTACTATGACGTTTGGCCATCATCGGCCATGTGGTTTCCGAGAAAAAGACGTTCAAAATCTCGAATAAATGACCTTTTGGCGGCCCTCATGGATGACATAATCATCCGATTCCGACAAATATTGCACCAGAGCAATCGCCTCATCGATACCTTCAATTTGATATATGACATTAGCATATTCGGTCAAAAATAAAATTTGACCCCACGGGCCACGCCCATTTTTGACCCTGGGGTCACCATTTTCACAAATTTGAAAGAGCATTGTATATCAATCATTCCTACCAAGTTTCATCGAAATCCGGCTAGCGGTTCATGAGAAGAAGATTTAAGAATTTGTGCTATTTTTAGACGGCGGCCATCTTGGATTAGCGACGACCTCCATTTTAACAAATCTGAAAAGGCTTCACCCATGGACCATCACTTTTAAGTTTGGCCACTATGGGCCAAGCGGTTCATGTGAAGAAGAATTTTGAAATCTCTTTTAAAAAAACAACCTTTTGACCTTTCGGCGGCCATCTTGGATGACACAACCATCCGATTTCGACAAAAAATGCACCAGAGTGATCGCCTCATTGATACATTCGATTTGATATATAACATGACCATATTCAGTCAAAAATAAAAATTTGACCCCAATTTGACCCCACGGGCCACGCCCATTTTTGACCCCAGGGTTACCATTTTAACACCTTTGAAAGAGCATGGTACATCGATCATTCTTACCAAGTTTTGTCGAAATCCAGCTAGCGGTTCATGAGAAGAAGATTTTTTAAGAATTTATGCTATTTTTAGACGGCGGCCATCTTGGATTAGCGATGACCTCCATTTTAACAAATCTGAAAATGCTTCACCCATGGACCATAACTTTTAAGTTTGGCTACCATGGGCCAAGCGGTTCATGTGAAGAAGAATTTTGAAATCTCTAATAAAAGAACAACCTTTTGACCTTTCGGCGGCCATCTTGGATGGCCTAACCATCCGATTTCGACAAAAACTGCACCAGAGTGATCGCCTCGTTGATACCTTCAATTTGATATATGAAAAGACCATATTCGGTCAAAAATAAAATTTGACCCCAATTTGACCCCACGGGCCACGCCCATTTTTGACCCCGGGGTAACCATTTTAACAACTTTGAAAGAGCATGGTACAACGATCATTGCTAGCAAGTTTCGTCGAAATCCGGCTAGCGGTTCATGAGAAGATTTTTTAAGAATTTATGCTATTTTTAGACGGCGGCCATCTTGGATTAGCGATGACCTCCATTTTAACAAATCTGAAAAGGCTTCACCCATGGACCATAACTCTTAAGTTTGGCTACCATGGGCCAAGCGGTTCATGTGAAGAAGAATTTTGAAATCTCTAATAAAAAGAACGACCTTTTGACATTTCGGCGGCCATCTTGGATGACCTAACCATCCGATTTCGACAAAAAATGCACCATAGTGATCGCCACGTTGATACCTTCAATTTGATATATGACAAGATCATATTCGGTCAAAAATAAAATTTGACCCCAATTTGACCCCACGGGCCACGCCCATTTTTGACCACAGGGTCACCAATTTTAACAACTTTGAAAGGAGCAATTGTACATCGATCAGTCCTACCAAGTTTTGTCGAAATCCGGTCGGCGGTTCTTGAGAAGAAGATTTTTGAAGAATTTGTGCTATTTTTAGACGGCGGCCATCTTGGATTACGTAATGATGTAATTTTAACAATTTTGTAATCCCCCTACCTAAGGACCATGACCATGAAGTTTGGTGACTATAGCCCCAATGGTTACCGAGGAGAAGACGTTTGAAAATGTTCACGGACGACGACGACGACGACGACGACGACGACGACGGACACATTGCGGTAACAATAGCTCACCTGAGCTTCGCTCAGGTGAGCTAAAAAGACAGTAATACTTATAATAAACCTGCAGATGACAATGACACTCTCCAGCGCTGCAAGAGCCAAAGTTTGATTTAGCATATGTAATACATGTAATTGATTATATGTTATCATTCATATTACCCATGATCCAACTGAACTAGCCCCACTCTGTAAAAAGTGAAGTTCAATCCTACTGTGCATCTACATGTTTAAATCGTGTATTAACCCTTTCAACACTACAGCCGTTTATATAGGTGTTTTTAAAAAGTGCAGATCCAGACGAGCCGGCTCATCAGGATCTGCACTCTTTGCAAGTAATTTTCATATTTGTTAAAAAGAAAATTAAATTATAAATCGATTTATATTTGAAAAGTATTTTGTGTTGAATGGAATTGACCGAAAATTAACATATTATATATAATCCATTCCAGTTATTTAGGGCTGAAAGGGTTAAATGTTAAAGTTGTTGGTAACATTATGTATTGACAAGCCAATGTACAATCTGTTCCGATCCCCACACTGATTATAAAACAAAAACGCGGCTGGCTCTGTCAGAACATGGTCTTTGCTTGAACCTGTATTACTCTGTGTATATTATATTCATCTACTAGATTCATATTTATAATGTCTTTATTTCCCAAACCTATAATATGAGGTGGAATGGGGGTGGAGAGGGGGTGGGGAAGGGGTTAAAACAAAGAAAGGGGAAAAAAACTGCACAAAAGCAGAGATTTATTTATTTTTATAATGAATTTATCACACCACCACATCCATTTTGTCTATGATAATGTAATAAATTCAGTATAATAATTCTGCATACAAAAAAGAAGGAAAAAAGCGTGATGCAATTATCAATCAAGTAAAAGACATGGAAGGTTGGTGGCTGGTTGATTATATTAAGGTATTGTTAAGTTGACATGCAATTCTATTTAATATTGACATGCAATTCTATTTAATATTATCATTGTTTATTAGCTATTCATCAAGGGTGTTGTGCATTCATGAATATAGTTTTGTAATTATTGTCCCATATTGCGTCAAATTTATCTAATGTATTGTTGTCGTGCGCAATTTGACAATGAATTTTGTATGTTTCTGTCAGTCTTGATTTTAGTGCAGTGAAATATAAATTCTGTTTTATTGTTCTTGATCGGTATATATATGCTTTTGTTGCCATAAAAATAATTTTGACTACTTCAGATGTCGTATTTTCGAAAATGCCAAATAGGAAATATTTTTCTGTTAGTTCTATTATGTTATTATTTCTTAGCAATTCTGTCAAATTAGTTAGCAATTTTTCTGTTTGGGGACACTGCCAAAAAATATGTCTAATGGTTTCTGTATCCGAGCTACATAGATTACATAAATTGTTATTAACAGCTCCTATCCTGTATAAGAAGGTATTTGTCACTAATATATTATGATTTATTCTAACTTGTAACCATCTTAACCTTGTACTTTTGGTAGTTCTAAATGGTTCTTGGTATATAGATTTCCAATTGTTTGCACTAAATTCGTATATAGCATTCCATTTTTGTTTGCCAGTAGGTGATTCTGTGTTTTTGTTTAGTATACTATACATGACCTTAGACCCCTTGCATGATCTTAGAATTGTTCTCAAAGGTGCTGGTACAATAGGTTGTTCTAACTTTTGTGTTATTAATATTTGATGTTTTTGGAATAGTGATTTCAATGAAGATGACAGACCGTGGTAATGAAGATAATTAACGTGTATGCCTGTATTCTGTTTAAACTGTTCCAATGTAAAAATCTTATTGTCTCCATCTAACATGTCATTTAGGAATCTAATTCCTTTTTCATATACATTTTTGAAATAAATTGTTGTGCCACCCATTTTGATGTTTGTGTTGTAAAAAAGAATGTTGGCTAATAAATTATCTTGGTTTGTTAAATCTGTTTTTGAGTTTAATTCTGTATATGCTCTAAAAACATCTTTCCAAAATGGATTATTGTTTACATACTTTTCTTCAATATATTTTGTTCCCATGGAAAATAATCGCCCAACATCAACATATTTGTTTAGTATATCTATCCATTTGACATTGTTCACTATTATCCTTCTAGTCCAACTTAGTTTTAATGATTTAACAAATGCGGAAAGATTTATCATTCTTAGTCCTCCTTCTATATAGCTTTTTGTAACTACTGAACTTTTAATTCTTGCAGGGCCTATAGCCATAACTCATATAACATACTATTTATTTTCTTTAGGATTTTGTTGTTTGGATTCGGTAATGATATGAACATGTGGTTTAATGTTGGTACTAATAAGGTTTTAATTACTGTAAGTCTACCTAATGGTGTAAGTATTCTACGTTTACAGTGGTTAATTTATTTTTGAAGTTTAATTATTTTCGGGTTAAAGTTAAGGTCCATCATTTTATTTAAATCAGCATGGAAATGTATGCCCAGAAGTTTGAAGTCAGTTTGTCTCCAGGCTATTTTAAATTTTGTTTTAATTGTGTCAGAGCTGAATTTCTTTTTACCGATACTTATAACATGTGTCTTCTCAAAGTTTACTTTCAATCCAGATAAGTTTTCAATTTTTTTTAATTCCTTTAATGTATTATTCAATGAGGATTCACTGCCATCTAGTGAGAGTGAAGTGTCGTCTGCGAAGATTGAAAGTTTAATTTCTGTATTATTTACCATAATTCCCTTAATGTGACTATTATTTCGTATTCTGATTGCTAATATTTCTGCACATAGAATGAATATGTAAGGTGATAGAGGATCTCCTTGTCTACACCCACGACGACCGACATTAAAAAATGAAGAGAGGTGGCCACACTGAAGTACCGCTAGTTTAGAGTTTCTGTATAAGACATCTACCCATTTTCTTAATGAGTTCCCAAATTGGAAAAAAGATAGTGTGTTCCTGATGAAATTCCACAAAACCGAGTCAAATGCTTTTTCAAAATCAATAAACAATAGTAACCCTGGTATATCATTATCTTCTGTGTACTGTAGTATATCATAAATCAGTCGTGTATTTTCTCCCATATAACGGCCTGCTACAAAACCTGTCTGATCATTATGAATTAATTTATTTAGCACCCCTTTTATTCTATTTGCGATTGCACCTGAAGCTATTTTATACACTGTAATCAATAATGAAATAGGTCGATAGTTTTTCATATGAAATCTGCTTTCATCTCCTTTGGGTAGGCATGTAATTATTCCTTCAGTTTGTGTTGTTGATAGTTTATCATGACAGTAACCGTAGTTTATAGCTCTTACAACAAAATGGCCTAAGACTTTCCAGAAGACTTTGAAAAAATCTGCACTAAATCCGTCTGATCCTGGACTCTTTCATTATTTTTCATCCTTTTTAGTTGCTGTGTCAATTCAATGTAAGTCAGCATACCATCTAACTTATGTGCTTCTTCTGTGGTTAGTTTTGGAATATTTGGAAAATTTAGTTCAGCATTTAGATCAAAGTCCTTTTCTGTATCTTTTTCTGAATATAGTGTTTCGTAAAATAGCTTAGCTTCTTCTAGAATTTCAAACTGATCCGTAACATTATCCCCGTTCTCTCTTACTAGTTGTTGAATGCATTTGATGATAAAGTTATGTGATTCTAAGTTACAAAAAAAAGTTGTGGGTTTTTCTCCATCTTCAATCCATTGTGCCCTTGATCTTATAATATACCCATTTGTTTTTTTGTTTTTGTATTGCTTGTAATTCATTTTTTAACAAGTCTAGTTGTGTGATTTTTTCAGTTGAAAGGTTTTGTTCAATTTCATTTATTAGTTTTAAAAGTTCGTTCTCGTTTGTCTCCCTCTTTTTTCCTATAAGTGGAATATGATAGACTTGCCACGTATTTCCATCAGTAATGTGTCAAGAAACAGTTGATCATTTATATTAAATTGTATTTCCTCATTTGGTACTGTGTCAATGCTATCATATTCATACACTGGTAATGAATATTGCTTTTTAATGTCTAATATCTTGTCTTTAACTGCTTTAATGTAATCTAATTCCATTAGTAATGAATTATTATGTTTCCAAAGAGATTTTCCCTTTACAAAGTTAGAAAACTTTATTGTCAGCAATACCATTGTGTGATCTGATCTGTAACTAGTTTCAATTGAGCATTTTCTTAAAGAAGAGACAAGGTTTTCTGATATTAAAAAAAAATCTAGCCGTGCATGTTGTATAGGATTTCTTCTATGCCATGTATATCTCCTTAATTGAGGGTAGAATTCTCGGAATGGGTCTGTCAGATACTCCTTTGTTTTAAATTCCAATACCTTTTCTCTTGCTCTGCGATTATTAATATTGTTATAGTTTTTATAATCTAAGTTAGGATCTTGAACCAAGTTGAAATCGCCACAAATAATTATGGTATTGTTACCGACTGCCTCTGACTCATGAAACACACGTTCAAAGAATTCTAGACTGTCATAGTTTGGTGCATATATGGTAAGTAGTGTGAGTCTGTTATTTTCTACTGTTATATCTAATAATATATAATTACCCTCTGAATCAGTTAGAGTTATGCACTTTATACTCAAAGTTATTACTGAACAGTATGGCGACCCCTCTTGCATTCGATCTACAAAAGCTAAAGTAGCATTGTCCATTCCATTGTGAATTAAGCAGTTTTTCATTTTTTTCTGTAATGTGAGTGTCTTGTAAACAATAAATTTGGTAACGTTTCACTTTCAGGTATCTAAAAATATCTGTCCTTTTTTCTCCCCCTCCCATTCCCTGACAGTTGACACTTAAGATTTTTATTTCTGCCATATGAGAGTTTGTTTCAATATGTTACCTGAATGCATATCACCCTTGAATTACTAAAAGCATGGTACAGTCTAGTTATTTTTATCCAGCCGTGGCTTATTAGACCTTACAGAAATAAGAAGAAAATAAAATAAAAATATTGATTTGCCTGGTCCTAAAGGATGCATCACTTGGTTTCTCGATTAGCGAATTAGAAGTCTGCATAATGATCAATAGGTCTATTAAAGGAGCCATTTTATAGCAGTATTTAACCTTTGATCACCAATGATCACTGTTCCAATGTTTGCACACAGTGCAGATCCAGATGAGCTGGCCCGTTATGAGCCGTCTCATCAGGATCTTCACTGCTTGACAAATAATTAACAACTTACTGTTAACCCATACAGCGTGGGAAACAAAAATTGTCGTCCGCTTATATTCATTTCCAATCATATTTATTACTGAAAAACACACCTTGACAAGACATGAGAATCATCTCCAATGGGGACAATTCTCATGTGCCTTCAGACTTGTCCTTGTTAAAAATCAATGAAAATTTAAAATGAACAGAAGGCGACATACCGGTACTCATATTTATTACGAAAAAAACACGAAAAACAGAAAAAACAACAAAACAAGAAATGCGTCTGTCGAACGCGGATGCCACCTGCAGCATATTTGCAAATATATGACAAAGTGGTTAACCGAAAAGTGTGACGGACGGACGGACGGACGGACGGACGGACGTACCAACATTTTGGGTTTATGGGCTATTTGCTATATAAAAGATCAAAGGACTAGCCCCTAAACTTCAAAAGGTTTTATGGGCTAACGGAATAAGTTCAAAGGATTCTGAATAAGTTCAAAGGATTCTTTTGTCTTAGGCTCCCCCCCCTAGCCCCTAAAACCCCTAATGTTTGCCCGGACAGACGGACAGACGGACGGTCCAAACACTATATGCCACCCGGCTCTTCGAGACCGGTGGCATAAAAACGTGCTTCGACAGGACCTAAGAACCGTCTCCCATGGAGACGATTCTCACGCGCCGTCAAAAACATGTCTTGAGAATCAATACAAAAATAAAAAATGAACAGCAGACGACAAACCTTAATCCAGGCAGCAAGGGATAAAACACTCGAACATTTGAGTGGATCGATGTAATCACTTGAAAGCACTATAATGAAAAGGTAATTTAAGTTACTTAGGTTGTGGAACGGTTAAAACTATCACAGTGTAATTATAAACTCAGAATACAATCAATTAGTTGTATTTGGCGTATTAAAGTTACATTAACTTCCTAAAATCCTAATCATAGTAGTTGATACAAACAACATGCTATTTTGTATTCTTCAATAAGGGTATACCCTGACCAGTCTGCACAGCTAAATAGTTCGCTCACGGTCTATACTGTTTATGACTTGGATTAGATGGGATAATAAACAAGAGGGCCATGATGGCCCTAATTCGCTCACCTGACTCCATGAACACCAGAGGAGAATGTGACATTGAGTTCATGTGTTTTAAAAAGATTGTGCTATTTTTAGATGGCGGTCATATTGGATTAAGCGATGAGTCTCATTTTACCAAATCTGAAAATGCTTCACCCAAGGATCTTAACTTCCTATGAAGTTTGGCCAGCATCGGCCATGTGGTTCCTGAGCAAAAGATGTTCAAAATCTCGAATAAATGGACCTTTTGGTGGCCATCATGGATGACATAATAATCCGATTCCGACAAATATTGCACCAGAGCAATCGCCTCATCGATACCTTCAATTTGATATATGACATGAGCATATTCTGTCAAAAATAAAATTTGACCCCACGGGCCACGCCCATTTTTGACCCGGGGTCACCATTTTCACAACTTTGAAAGACCATTGTAAATCGATCATTCCTACCAAGCTTAGTCGAAAGCCGGCTAGTGGTTCATGAGAAGAAGATTTTTTTAAGAATTTATGCTATTTTTAGACGGCGGCCATCTTGGATTAGCGATGACCTCCATTTTAACAAATCTGAAAAGGCTTCACCCATGGACCATAACTTTTAAGTTTGGCAACCATGGGCCAAGCGGTTCATGTGAAGAAGAATTTCAAAATCTCTAATAAAAGAACGACCTTTTGACATTTCGGCGGCCATCTTGGATGACATAACAATCCGATTTCAACAAAAAATGCACCAGAGTGATCGCCTCATTGATACCTTCAATTTGATATATGACAACCATATTCGGACAAAAATAAAATTTGACCCCAATTTGACCCCACGGGCCACGCCCATTTTTGACCCCGGGGTCACCATTTTAACAATTTTGAAAGAGCATTGTACCTTGATCATTCCTACCATGTTTCGTCGAAATCCAGCTAGCGGTTCATGAGAAGAAGATTTTTTAAGAATTTACGCTATTTTTAGACGGCGGCCATCTTGGATTAGTGATGACCTCCATTTTAACAAATCTGAAAAGGCGTCACCCATGGACCATAAATTTTAAGTTTGGCTACCATGGGCCAAGCGGTTCATGTGAAGAAGAATTATGAAATTTCTAATAAAAGAACGACCTTTTGACCGTTCGGCGACCATCTTGGATGACATAACAATCCGATTTCAACAAAAAATGCACCAGAGTGATCGCCTCGTTGATACCTTCAATTTGATATGAGACTTGACCATATTCGGTCAAAAATAAAATTTGACCCCAATTTGACCCCACGGGCCACGCCCATTTTTGACCCCGGGGTCACGATTTTAACAACTTTGAAAGAGCATTGTACATCGATCATTCCTACCAAGTTTTGTCGAAATCCGGTTGGAGATTCTTGAGAAGAAGATTTTTGAAGAATTTGTGCTATTTTTAGACGGCGGCCATCTTGGGTTACGTAATGACGTCATTTTAACAATTTTGTAATCACCCTACCTAAGTACCATGACCATGAAGTTTAGTCACTATAGGCCCAATGGTTACCGAGGAGAAGACATTTGAAAATGTTCACGGACGACGACGACGACGGACACATTGCGGTAACAATAGCTCACATGAGCTTCGCTCAGGTGAGCTAAAAAAGGATCTTCGCATTCCTTAATAATACACAGTCAGCAGTCTGATCAGTCTACACCGTTTGTGACATGACATAGATTTGTGACAAAAGAATGGTGACTATTTGCATTACTTGATACTACACGGCCTGGGTATAAGTATAAAAGTCTGCAATAAGAGTATATCCTGACCAGTCAGCACTTGTGTGCCGTCTGGTCTGGTAGACCAGTCAGCCTATATCAATGTGTAGCCCAACCTTAACAAAATTGCAACAGAAACTATTTTACTTGCATATGTGTCTGTGAAGTGTTTATGATAACATATTAAAAGTCTAGAAAAATCGAAGCAGGGGAAACGAGCTTAATTTGCATAAATCCAAGATGGCCGTCGTATACAGATATATCACGCTACTTTTGTCATATTATCATTTGTAAATAATTTATGGCACAATGGACAGTGTTCAAATACATAGTTAAAGGTAAACACCTCTGATAATGATACTATCTATGAATTGAATTGCTCTGTCATTGACATTCAAATTCAAAATGGCCGTCAAAATAGCATGTGCACGAAAAACTCGCTCATTCACAACAAATTGCAAAGATAACATCTCAGGTGGAGACTCGTTATCTCAATGTGTAATATCACATATTTCATGCGTAAACTATGCTACAAGTAGTTTGAAATAGAGATAATTAGCTCTTCAAATCAATTTACTCACCTCAGTTTGATTGTCCATTTGTATTAATATGTCAGTTGGGTTATAAGTCTACTCAATATGTCGGACTAACTGAGGTTTGTAAAATTAGTGCATGCCACACCTCTACATTTGCCGCATCCTGTGGAACATCCAAGTCCATGTTTTCTGGATGTACAACGTTTTGTATCGCACTTCAGTTTACAGCTACACCTGATAGTCTTCATGAGACTTTCGGAAGCAGGTGGAAAATATGTATTTGTAGGCAGTATCTTGTTTTACAACAAACCATCCCCATTCCTGTGGTGCCAGTTCATCTGTGAATCAATCCAGTTAGGTATTCCCTCATACTGTGGTATTTCGCTGCTGCTGATGTAGGTGGCAGTGCATGCATCTGTACACACGTTGTACTGCCGATACTTTGATAGTACATTTCTGGAGCGAAGTGTGTATAGTCCTCCTGATATAACCCCACAGTAAAATCCCACTAAGTACACTCTCACCAACTCGCAATACACCATCCTTTGCGCTGCTATCAATGAACACTTCTGCACATGCATTTAAATTTTCGTCATTCATTACTTTCGTCAGTGCATGCCCCTTACATATATCGAAGAGCAGTGATGCAATGTCACACCCTGTAATCTACATATGTCTGTCAGATGCCAGGACATCTAGAACCCTGTTGCCATGGAATACGGTGTAATAGAGATCCACAATCAATCACATGATTTACGTTCTCGTTTTCCATCTCAATGTTGCGACAGTTTCCCATGGCCCATATTGCATCTGCTAACGCTGTTGTTTTTGTGTCTGTCTTAGAAAACCCGATGAATCAAATAGAGATGACGGGATACTGAACAGTTCGTATTTAAATACGTGTGACATGTCACATCCGATCCACTGAAAACTACTGTAGGTCGTTGGAAAAGCAACTGTGGATAGACATTAATTGCTTCACTGTCTACTTTTACTGAAGGTTTTGTGTTACGTGTAACTGCTTTGTGTGATCGTTTGAACGAATAATCCATTATAGTATTGCTAAACATTTTGTTTAGTACATTCGACACAGTTTCTTTTGCCCTGTCGATATTTGTTGAGGAATCAGATGACACGCTTGTTTCTATATTTCGCAACAAATGATCTTCGTTGAACGGATTTATTTCAAGAAGAAATAATGAGAATGTTTCAATGCGTGTCTTTGTAGTCTCTCGCTTTGGTTTGCTTGACCACATTCAATGTGTTGGCCACGTGTGTGATACTGATTTTAACAGAACTCCTGTATACCACTGTTTACTTCTGCACATGACAAAAAATAATAATACTAATCCATTCTGCTTGCTGTGATTTTGTCATGCCTTTGCCTCTAATCATATCTCAAGTTGCATTTGCACTTCTTATTAAGATGGATTCAATGACGAGGTAATCCCATATAAGCCTGCCCATTACCTGGCGCTCCTGCAAACAGCATGATGTTCTGATCTGACAGTTTGATGTAGCTTGTTGTTGGTAGTCTCGGTCTTGCATCATTTGCAAATAACACATACGCTGATTTCAGATTTTGATTGTGGCCTGTGGCAGCGAAGAAGGGAAGCATTATAAGCGATAGTGTGTAAAATTAAGTTCCCTATCACATGATCGCTCTGCTTTTATAAATGTTCTTAAATATGTATATCATTTCCATATACTCAAGTCAAAGTGCTGCTATTCGATATTCTTTTAATGACTATTTTCCTTCAGAGAAACGTGAATAATATCACTTTTAACAAAAGACTGAACAGTAAGATTAACGGACAGAAGAACGTCGTATATTTTGCTAACTTCAGTAATGTCGCCATGGGATTCAGCACTATTATTATCTAGCGTGATATGTCCAATCACTTTTCACTTCGAGCAGGTCCTTCATTTACGACGGGTTCAATTATCAAACCATTTCTGCCATATGTCCTGGCTCCGTGAGACGAGGATTGAATTCAAAGCGTTGTCTACTAGCAAATGACCCGTAACCGCTCGTGCTACTGCTTTTCCGTTCAGCATTTGGCAGCAGTTCCGAGAGACCAGATCCTGCATCAGCTGATCAATACATCCGAGGAAGCTCATGATTGTGTGAAATCAGCCTAATCATAATACGATATCACGCAAACAGCTGCTGGCCGTTTCATTTATAATCACGATGAGAGCCTTCCAGTACAGCGGTTAATCAGAAGTAATTACCGGATTAACACCATATTTCAATGCATGACCACATACAAATTTCAAAATTATGTATATACACACAACATGTCACTAAAGTTCACATCGATCATTGGCATAAAAATACTGATGGTTTGCCTCCAGTCTCCTGAAGTGGTAGTTTCCATGTTACTTGACCTTGACTTTGGGGTGAGAAATGAAACTATGGATGATGACAGACATGCACACGAAGTGTCAAAACATTATTTGACCGTTTTTGTACCGTGACCTTGGGTACATGGGTGCACGACTGTGATGATGAATGATGAGAAACATGTACATGAAGTTTCAAGCCAATCTTCCATACGATAAAGCAGTTATAGCAGAATGGAAAACATGATGGATAGTCAGACAGACGGACGAACGGACGTACGACTTTTGCATCCCTATATCCAGTGTTCGCTATGCGATGGGATAAAAATTGCTCCAGATATATTGGAGCTAATGTAAAAATGTTAACATTACAAACTTATGGCACTTGATGATGTTTTTATGTATACAAAAAATGAAGTTAATCGGAATCAAACTGTAGAATTGGTTCGTCTGTCAAACTATATATGACGGACATACAGACGGGCGGACGGACAGACAGTTGCAAATTATAATGCCCCCATACCGGGTATTGGTGCAGGGGCGGAGGATAAAATACTTCCAAACATAAGTGAATATGTAAAATATTGATAAGCAATGAATATATAATATATATTAAAAACAACTGGCTTATGTCCAAAATTGACCACCATACGTTGAGAAATAAATGCAATGGTGCAAGTTTTTTTGAGCATTATTTGTTATTTTAAATCTCGTGTCTTTTTATAATGTTATCAGCACGTATTATTGTATATGACAGAGTAGGTAAATTGGATATATACTAAATATTGTACATTGTTTATGTGTACTGATGATTGTTGACAATCGTGAAAATCCATGACAACGCCAATAAACTTGTAAAACACGGGAATTACACTTGTATGAAAGCAACATCAGTATTATATAAACGTGATCTTATCCGCAAACATGATAAATAATGTAAAATAAACACTCTCGTCTTTAGAAATCCATGATACGTCATCACACGGTATATTTGAAATGTTTGCCTATGGTGGGCTGCAACGGCCATTCGTCTTATTGTCGAATAGACCAGTTTGAAAAGTTATTTTTATGGGATTTCCCTTATTTAGATTTTTCTAGTTCTTTATAATTCTATCTTCAGCACATGTGTAAAAGAAATAAATTATGTTGCAATTATGTTGAGGTGATCATACAGGCTGACTGGACTATGGGTCTACACCGTTTGCAACATGTGTACAATTTAGATTGTTAAAGGTGATGCAAATATTCAAACAGCCATACTATAAATATATATATCCATTTACTACCCTCACAGCGTGGGAAAACAAAAATTGTCGTTTGCTTACTTTGACTTTTATCATATTTATTACTGAAAACTTGTTTTGACAGCACACGAGAATCATCTCCAATGGAGACGATTCTCGTCTTCTGCCAGGACATACTCTTGTTAAGAATTATAAAAACAGCAGATGACAAAATCTAATCCAGCACAGTAAGGGTCAACATCTACATATCTACTATAGGGCCACTATTCTGAAGTCTGCAATACGTGTGTATCCTGATCAGACCGAACTGAGTCCACACCCGTTGTGCCATATATCCACTTTAGGTGTGTTAGGCCTGTGGGAAAAGTTATAGATTAAATATTCAGTTATATATCTAGACAACCTCAATTTTGTAGTCTGCAATAAGTGAATACCCCAACCAGCCTGCACTGTTATACAGTCGGGTCAGGGTCTACACCGTTTGTGATCCTGTAAAGCTTACACACATTTACAAGAATGATACTATTCATAGCATATATTATTAGAATCATTTTTGATGTTAGCAAAATAGTATCTCATGGCCCGTATTTTGCCGTATCTTCGGTGTCTATTCGTAACATTAAATACAACAATGAACATAGACGATATGATAGTATGAGTGTTGGCAAAAATTCCTATTCATAGTAGTTGATACAAACATCTGCTATTTTGTATTCTGCAATAAGGGTATACCCTGACCAGTCTGCACGGATGAATAGTTCGCTCACTGTCTATACTGTTTATGACATGGATCAGATGTGTTAAAAAAATGCATCTTCGCATTTCTTAATAATACTACACAGTCAGCAGTCTGATCAGAGTCTACACTGTTTGTGACGTGACATAGATTTGTGACAAAAGAATGGTGACTATTTTGCATTACTTGACACTATACAGCCTCAGTATAGAAGTCTGCAATAAGAGTATATCCTGACCAGTCAGCACTTGTGTACCGTCTGTTCTGGGTCTACACCATTTGCAACATGTGTACAATTTAGATTGTTAAAGGTGGTGCAAATATTCAAGGGACTGTAATATAAATATATATATCCATTTAACCCTTACAGCGCGGGAAACGAATATTTTCGTTTGCTTATTTTGATTTGTATCATATTTATTACTGAAAACAACAACAAAAAAAACAACATGTTTTGACAGCAGATGAGAATCATCTCCAATGGAGACAACTCTTGTCTTGGTCCTGATATTGGTATTACTGGCCTTGTTGGGTTGCCTCTCTCACGACTCTGTCTATATCATCGTAAATGTCAAATTTGATCCCTCTGCCCCATTTGGCTTTGCCGAATACGGAGCCATTGAAGTACCAGGCCGACTCAATGTCTTTGTGGTATGATAGTTTCTGAATTAGGCCCGAGTTGAGCTTTGTTACATAATCTACCAAACGATGGCCAATGTTCTTGAACTCTCTCCTTTTTCGCATCACCATCGATTTCTCGTCGTTCCCAATAAATTTGATAATTACTGGACGGGGTTTACCTTTCGGTCCTGGAATTCGGTGGATCGCCATCACCCGATACTGCTCTACTGTCACTCCCTGGGATCTTAGTATTTGGAGTACTTTTATGGCCAGATCCTTAGTGTTCTCATCTTTTTCTTCCTTAATATCCATAATTTTTACATTATTTTTCCTAGAATATTGTTCGTTAAAGTTTGCCATGTTTGTAGTCTTTTTGTAGTCATTTTCACCTGCTCGATATTTCCTTGGATTTCTATTTTTAAGTTTGATATTTCCTTTTTTTGTGTTGCGCCGGTGTCGTTTAAATGTTTGTTTTCGAATCTTAGCCCCTCAATTGTTTCGTTCATTTTTGCTGTTCTTTGGGCCATTTCTTCTGCAACTATTCCAGCTGCACTGTTTTTTTATTTTTAGTTGGTATTATATGTCCACCAATTTTGATATACTACTTTACACCGCTGTTCTGGATATTTTATCTCAAAACTGACAAAGAGACTTTTCTTACAACTTCTGTAATATGGGACTCAGTTGTTTATTTGGCACCAGCGGTGTATTTATTCTATTTTATGATTCATAATCAGGACTATCAGATGATGATACTATTTGTTGGTTTATTTCCATATGGCATTATAACATAAGCAATGGGAATAGTATTAATAGAGGAAGTAATGTATTAATGCTGTCGCGTGACACATGCATTCTTGTATATTCCGGATTTCCGTATAATTGTATATTTGTGATGTGTTGTACTGTGTTGTATTGCTGTGCGTATTATTGATTTCACATACCTGTGATTCCACATACCTGTGATTTCACATACCTGTGATTTTTACATACCTGTGATTTAGCATGTACATTTGGCATGTACAATGTGCGTGTAATAACGGGGCTTATGTTGTATTGGTGGAAAAACGTTTATGAGTGTCCTTTTTGCGGATTTAAATACACGTCCATTTTATGAGCAATGTTTTACTGATGTCACGCCATATTTGCCACAGACTCTGCATGTGTGTGGTAGAGGACTCTTTCACTGCGTGTGCTGGATTCGCTAGTGAATCGACCCCTATTGGTAATACGGACGTCCACTATCCGTGCGCGGCCGAGTTTGTCCGCGTGTCAGTTGTTCACCAGATAAGGGACCTTCTGTAGGTGAAGCCAGTATATAGCGCAGACCATACCATGGTCTGCCCTGTTATGTATGCTACGGGTTAGTGTTTCAGCATAGCCTGGTACTGGCCAACACGGATATATCAGATCCCATACTGGTGATGCTTTGTGTCGTGATATTTCCGTAAATAACCACGATATATGAGTTTAGTATGTGCTACACTCTCGTTTGAGTGCACAGCCCGTAGTACCGATATGGACGGGTTTGGCGTTTAGCGACCCTCGTATGTCGAGTCCATTTCGCATTATGAGATCTGGGTCTATAGTGTGCAGATTTATGGTAGTGTACGTGGGATATACCATGTTGGATGGTATTTATTCCGCGAGGGCTGTACACTAGTTTGGTTGGATTTATGGCGTGGGAACATATATTTACGCCAAATATAACCTGCGGGTGAAATGGCAAAAGCCATGGTTTTGTACTATTTATGCTGAGATGTCGAACGAGGTTCGGCATATTCATTATTCCGTGCGTGGATTCGCTGGTGCGTATATAAGCGATGTCTCGCAATGTGTTGTTGGGACACATATTTTCTGGTAGCAGAAGGATAGTGCTATATTGGTATGTACCTACAACATTTTATTTCAGCTGTGATGTGCCGTTGTTCGATTCCCGTTTTAGTCTGTTGCGCATCCTGTCTGTCCGTTTGTGCATATTCGTCCAGTAATTGGAGGCTCATTTCATTTTGTAGCCTCTTGAGATCGCTCCAGCGAGCCACATTGGATGTTTTGGTCCACTCGTTGAGGGCAGACCCCAGTCAGTGCAGAGTACCAGGTCCAAGTGTCCGTACGTCTGTCTGGTGCAGTGTGTGTAGCAGTTCCGGGTACAGGCCTGTATAGAGCAGTGTGTGATTGCTACATCGCATTCAGCAGACAGTCACAGCCATCGATTAGTGAAGTGAAACACCATACACATATATCATCTTCTTATACTACCACCAAGTTGAATGTCACCCATGTGAAACTTTTCCCGGCGTCTTAGCCAAACGTGATAATCGCCATTTGTATTCTATCGGAACTTTACATCCGGTCTACCACTTCCGGTATTACAACCCATTGATTCACCATGGATACTTTACATCCGGTCCACCACATCCGGGTTGCTACAGTCGAGTGATACCATAGGAACTTTACATCTGGTCCACCACTTCCGGAAATAATACTTCGCGACAGTCTACCTTTGGAACTTTGCTTCCGGTACCAGCTTCCGGAACATTATCACTGTTGACTACCATGTGATGTAACCACATCCGGCTTTGACTTTGACATTCAGACTTTGGAAATATATTGCATAGGCAATACATATGTATATTTTGATAGTGTATGGTAATACTCCTATCATGGCATATCATGACTAAGGGATTGTAGTAAGACTACATATATTGTTTATTGATGTTTATTGATGTTACCACTATCTATTGAGATACGCCAGCACTGTGGTAGCTCAGATGATTGTCATTTGTCCTCCAATGTTCGTTCTGCCATGTTGTCCTTGTATGTTATTTCACTTTGATTAGCGATCATCAAAGCACTTGTGCATTGATACTATTGTCCACTAGGGGACCATTGAGATACCACATACTGAGTTTATTCGTCTATAGCTTTTAAGTTGCGTTAGAGTATAACAGTCGATTGGCTTACAACCTTGTAATTGAATAGTATCATGCACCGTAGAGTGATGTTCGCATATCAATGTATCATATATTCCTGCGTGCTCCCCATGTAAGATAGTGTACATTATAAGTGATTAAGTGACTATGTGTACTTATCTACTCTAGCCTATCCCTTACACTTCAACTGCTTGTTACCACTTTTCGTTCGTCAGATCAAGCTATACTGGCCATAACGTCATAACATTGAAGTACACTTGGTTCATATGATAATAGGAGAGACAATTTGTCTCGATCATTCCTGACCTTGGTAATGACCTTGACAAATGCAGAGCTCCAGATAAGACTTGTGATTAGAGCGTATTAAACCCCCTCATTCCAAATTCAATACACATTTTATTTTTGCAAATGAATTACTGAATTGAATTCATCACACATTTTTCCTATCAACAGCTAAGGTCATTTAAGGCCGGGCCAATGGGCGTATTTAACCTGATGCATTGGGGGGAAATCCCAAAATCAGAATGGAATATTTACATCAAGTTTTACATGAAATTAGAATAACCTGACCAGGTGCCAGGCCCATACCACATCAGTCACTTGGCCCCTTCCCCTAAAAGTAATTGGATTACGAATAATCGTAATACTCACATAAGGGGCATAATCAGATTCAACTGGTACATACAACTAGAACATGTGTTCATAGAAACATGCCCCACATACCGCTTTGATAATAAACGAGGCAAAATTACACGTCCAAAAGGGGAGATAATCCATGACCCGGGGGTCGAATCAAAAATCAAAACATAATCTTTGCGCATCTACCCATCATAAGGAAGTTTTACGATTTACAAGGTTTGTGACGGACGGACGGAAAGACGGACAAGGGTAACACTAAATGCCCCCTCCACTATCGTGGTGGAGTATAAAAATGTCAAAGACGTACGTGAGGGTCAAACAAGGTCTCCGGTTGGGTTTCCGGTAAGGTTCAACTCGGATCTTTAAATTACCCATCGCATGCTCGCACCTGCCACCCACAAAAAAGGGAAATAATGAGCAAGCAACAGAAAACAAGAATTCTGCTACGGAAGCGGTGTCACACCTGCCGAGGCAATTGACCGTAACATGACCCATCGGCATATGCGAAAGTAAGCATCACAAAAACAGTCAGAGAAATGCATGCTTAAAACACGCAACAAGAATTCTGCCACGAAAGCGGTGTCGCCCTGCCGAGGCATTTGACCGAAACATGATCATGGGCATGTGCAGTAAGCATCACTAAAACCGTCAGAGAAGTGCATGCTTAAAACACGAAATAGGTCAAGGTTGAAGAAACTTTTTTACATAAACAATAGTTCTGCCAAGTAATATTAATGTTACACGATGATGAAGAAATGTGTACAAACATTTTTATGCAAACAATAACTAAGTGTTTCCGCAAAAATGTGAAAGCACAAGAGGTCAAGGTCATGTTAACGGGGGCATGAGTGTGTTCCAAATGCTCACATGTATCAAGTGTCCAAAAATTTATTTAGAGAAGTTTAACAATATTTCCTAGACAAAAGTAAAACATCTAAATCGAACGTAGGAAATTTCCTACAATGAAAACCGATTAATCATCAAGTTTAGTTCATTGTATTCGGATATTGTCGGAGTTGTATTTTTTGGCATTTCAGTGTCCAATTTGTAATTATTTTGTTAAATTGTACATTCTGTATTTCAATTGTGGGAAATTTCCCACAATCGAGTTTATATTATTAAATTCATTTATTAAATAACACTGCCCATATTCCGTTGTTTGTTTTGCTGTCAATAACTAGGAAAACCTGCAAATGGAGAGTTTCTAATGTAGGAAATTTCCTACAATGCCAACCAAAACTGCTCAAACCTGGAAATGATCAGTTTTAGAGGCGAATTTGTAATAATGAGCTTCCAATTTGCGAGTTTGACCACATTTCGACCCCAAAACTGCTCAAACATGGAAATCAGTCGTGGCGAGAGAGCAAAAAAGTGAGCGAAAAAGGGATATGCTTGGGAAAATCCCTTTCTATTTGGTACTCTGTTATGCTTAAAACACGAAATAGGTCAAGGTTGAAGAAACTTTTTTACTTAAAGTAATATTAATGTTACTCGATGATGAAGAAATGTGTACAAACATTTCTATGCAAAAAATGGCTAAGTGTTTCTGCAAAAATGTGAAAGCACAAGAGGTCAAGGTCATGTTAATGGTAGCATGAGTGTGTTCCAAATGCTCACATGTATCAAGCGTCCAAAATTGCAGCAATCTGTCAAGTAATATTAATGTTATATCATGATGAAAAAACTTGCACAAACATTTATTATACTGAATTTATTACATTATCACAGCCTATATGACGCCAAAAAATGGCTAGATGTTTCTGCAAAAATGTGAGGTAAAAAGGTCAAGGTCATGTTAATGGCGGCATGCGTGTGTTCCAAATGCTCACATATATCAAGTGTCCAAATATTAAAGCAATCCGTCAAGTCATATTAAAGCTATACCATGATGAAGAAGCTTGTACAACTTTTTGACGCAAACAAATGGCTAAATGTTTCCGCAAGAATATGAAGGTAAAATAGGTCACGGTCATGTTAATGGCAGCACATGTGTGTTCCCAATACTCATGTATCAAGTGCCCAAATATTGAAGCAATCCATCCAGTAATATTAAAGTTATACCATGATGACCAAAGCTTGTACAAACTATTTGACACAAAAAAGTGTTTCCGCAAAAATATGAAGGTAAAAAAGTTCAAAGTCATGTTATTGGCGGCATGAGTGTGTTCCCAATGCTCATAAGTATCAAGTGTTCAAATATTGAAGCAATCTGTCTAGTAATATTAAAGTTATACTGAAGCGACCCAGCCAGCGATCTCTGATGCATGCCTGAATGTTCACAATTGTCAATAGTTTATGATGGTCTTCTTCACACACCAGGAAACTTCTTAAGTTCGTTATAATTCACAATAGTTTATTTTCATTTCCTGTGTGTCTTGAATGCAGCCGCCATGTTTACTGGCTGTGCTTGTTTTGACTCGTGTCTGATCGGCACTGTCCGTCCTCACAATCTAGCCAATCACTGTGCGGGAGGTTGGATAGGTCTGTAGTAGGTCTTGTAAATGTTACGGAACTGTAAATGTAAAGTCATGAACTTGTCCAAAACTTACGGAGAGTACCGGTGGAAGATTTCCAAGGTCGAGCCTGGAAATATTCTCCCCGGGGAAGAATTTCCTAGGAAACAAATCGCCCCCCCCCCCGGGGGGATATTTCCAGGCTCAACCCTAGGAAATTAAATCTCCCCCCCCCCCACCTTGGAAATTATCCCCCCCATCCAAAAGTTTGCGTTTGAATGCTACAAAGCCTGGAAACCCGGGGGGTGGGGGAGGGGGGAGGGGGGGGGGGAGATTTCCGGGGGGGGGGGGGGCGGGTGATTTCCGAGATTTCCTGTACACCTGAACTTGTCCAAAACGTTACAGAAAGTCACGGAACTTGTCCAACTCGGCCTGACAAAACTATAAATATGAGTGAAATCTGTCAGTTGGGGACTTTGTCCCGAGAGACGCAACTCGAGACGCAACTCGCGAAACTGCGTCTCAGAACTCCCAAGGCCCAAATATCCTCCCCCCCCTTAACAATTACCCACCGACGATGTTTTTACCAATTGGTCCGTTAGTCGTCAGATGTGATGATTTGAACGTGATTCTGGCATTATTTATTATTAATATTAGCTGGAACCATGATAATGCCTCTATCCCATTACCACCCACCCACTTTCTCCCCATTGCGATACGATTCTCGACTCGAGCTTCGTGACCCCCCTGTTGTGTGTGACTCTACCACCCTAGCTTCGTGCCCCCTCCCACCCCTGTTAGGTGATCCCCACTCCATTGTCATGCGTCCAAACTGTGTGTGCCCCACCCCATTCGCATAGTGTCATGATTCCCACACCCCCCTCAGTTTCCTGCCCCCGGCTGTGCGACTCCCCACCCCTGCTCCGTGCCCACCTGCTGTGTAATTGCCCACCCTAGCTGTGTGGCTCCCCACCGCAGCGTCATGCCCCTGCTTCGTGCCCCACCCCCTCCTGATGTGTAACTCCCCACCATAGCTTCGTGATCCCCGCTGTGTGACTTCCCCACCCAACATTAGTCCCCACCCCAGCTTCCTGACCCCCAGCTGTGTGACTCCCCACCCTAGCTTCGTATCCCTCCCCCACCCCCAGCCCTCCAACCCCTGCTGTGTGATTCCTAACCATAGCTTCGCCATTCCCACCGTGTGCGTCCCACACCCAGCATGATTAGTCCCCATCCTAGCTTCGTTATTCCCGCTGTGTGACTCTCCCACCCAGCTTATTTCACACCCCAGCTAGGTTATTTCCGCTGTGCGACTCCCCCACCCAGTATTATCTCCCCACCCAAGCTTCGTGATTCCCGCTGTGTGATTCCCCCACCCAGTATTATCTCCCCATCCAAGCTTCGTGATTCCCGCTGTGTGACTTCCCACCCAGTATTATCTCCCCACCCCAACTTCGTGATTCTGCTGTGTCACTCCCCCACCCAGTATTTTATCTCCCCACCCAAGCTTTATTGATTCCCACTGTGTGACTTCCCACCCAGTATTATCTCCCCACCCCACCCGCTTCATGATTCTGCTGTGTGACTTCCCCATTTCCCAGTATTATCTCCCCATGCAAGCTTCGTGATCGATCCGTTGTGTGACTCCCACCCAGCATTAGTCCCAACCCAAGTTCCGTGATTCACGCTGTGTGACTCCCCACCCAGTATTATCTCCTCACCCCAGCTTCATGATTCCTGCTGTGTGTCTCCCCTACCCAAGCTTCGTGATTCCCGCTATGTGACTCACCACCCAGTATTATCTCCCCACCCAAGCTTCATGATTCCCGCTGTGTGACTCCCCCACCCAGTATTATATCCCTATCCAAGCTTCGTGATTCTGCTGACTCCCACCCCCAACCATTAATTATTTCCCCACCCAAGCTTCCCGTGATTCCCGCTGTGTGACTCCCACCAAGTTATTATCTCCCCCCCCCACCCAGCTTCATTGATTCCTGCTGTGTGACTCCCCACATCGAGTTATCTCCCACCCAGAGCTTCATGATTCCTGCTGCTTCGTCCCCCACATTCAATCAGCTAGTATTATCTCCCCATGCAAGCTTCGTGATCGATACCGTTGTGTGACTCCCCCACCCAGATTGAAACCCATTTCGTGATTCCGCGTGCGACTCCCCACCCAGTATTATCCCCACCCCAGCTTCATGATTCCTGTGTGACTCCCCCACCCAGTATTATCTCCCCACCCAAGCTTCGTGATTCCCGCTGTGACACCCCACCCAGTTATCTCCCCACCCAACTTCGTGATTCCCGCTGTGTGACTCCCCCACCCATATATTCTCCCCTCCAAGCTTCGTGATTCCTGCTGTGACTCCCCCACCCATTATCTCCCCACCCAAGCTTCGTGATTCGTGACAACGTTATCTCCACCCTCTTCGTGATTCCCGCGTGTGATCCCCCACCCAGTATTATCTCCCCCATCCAAGCTTCGTGATTCCTGCTGTGACTCCCCCCACCCAGTATTATCTCCCCACCCTAGCTTCGTGATTCCCGCTGTGTGACTCCCCACCCAGTATTATCTCCCCACCCCATCTTCGTGATTTCCGCTGTGTGACTCCCCCACCCAGTCTTATCCCCTCCAATTCAGCCCTCTCCCAGTTGTGATTCCCCGCGTGTGTTACTCCCCACAGTTATATCTTCCCCACCCTATGCAAGCTTCGTGATCGATCCCGTTGTGTGACTCACCCAACCAGCATTGTCCCAACCCCAGTTTCGTGATTCGCTGTGTGACTCCCACAGTATTATCTCCTCACCCCAGCTTCATGATTCCTGCTGTGTGTCTCCCCACCCAAGCTTCGTGATTCCCGCTATGTGACTCACCACCCAGTATTATCTCCCCACCCCAGCTTCATGATTCCCGCTGTGTGACTCCCCCACCCAGTATTATCTCCCCATCCAAGCTTCGTGATTCCTGCTTTGTGACTCCCCCACCCAGTATTATCTCCCCACCCAAGCTTCGTGATTCCCGCTGTGTGACTCCCCATCCAGTATTATCTCCCCACCCCAGCTTCATGATTCCTGCTGTGTGACTTCCCCACACAGTATTATCTCCCCACCCCAGCTTCATGATTCCTGCTGTGTCACTTCCCCACCCAGTATTATCTCCCCATGCAAGCTTCGTGATCGATACCGTTGTGTGACTCCCCCACCCAGCATTAGTCCCAACCCCAGTTTCGTGATTCCTGCTGTGTGACTCCCCCACCCAGTATTATCTCCCCACCCAAGCTTCGTGATTCCCGCTGTGTGAATCCCCCACACAGATTCTCTCCACCCCATCTTCCGTGATTCCCGCTGTGTGACTCCCCCACCCAGTATTATCTCCCCATCAAGCTTCGTGATCCTGCTGTGTGACTCCCCCACCAGTATTATCTCCCCACCCTAGCTTCGTGATTCCCGCTGTGTGACTACCCACCCAGTATTATCTCCCACCCATCTTCGTGATTCCGCTGTGTGACTCCCCCACCTGTTATATCCCCATCCAAGCTTCGTGATTCCCGCTGTGTGATCCCCCACCAGTATTATCTCCCCACCCAAGCTTCGTGATTCCGCTGTGTGACTCCCCCACCCAGTATTATCTCCCCACCCCAGCTTCATGATTCCTGCTGTGTGACTTCCCCACCCAGTATTATCTCCCCATGCAAGCTTCGTGATCGATCCCGTTGTGTGACTCACCCAACCAGCATTAGTCCCAACCCCAGTTTCGTGATTCACGCTGTGTGACTCCCCACCCAGTATTATCTCCCCACCACAGCTTCATGATTCCTGCTGTGTGACTCCCCCACCCAAGCTTCGTGATTCCCGCTGTGTGACTCCCCACCCAGTATTATCTCCCCACCCAAGCTTCATGATTCCAGCTGTGTGACTCCCCCACCCAGTATTATCTCCCCATCCAAGCTTCGTGATTCCTGCTGTGTGACTCGCAACCCAGTATTATCTCCCAACCCAAGCTTCGTGATTCCCGCTGTGTGACTCCCCCACCCAGTATTATTTCCCCATCCAAGCTTCGTGATTCCTGCTGTGTGACTCCCCCACCATATTATCTCCCCACCCAGCTTCGTGATTTACCGCTGTGTGACTCCCCACCCAGCATTATCTCCCACCCAGCTTCTGATTCCTGCTGTGTGACTTCCCCACCCAGTATTATCTCCCACCCAGCTTCATGATTCCTGTTGTGTCACTTCCCACCCAGTATTATCTCCCATGCAAGCTTCGTGATCGATCCGTTGTGTGATCCCCCACCCAGCATTGTCCCAAACACCAGTTTCGTGATTCCCGCTGTGTGATCCCTCCCCACCCAGTATTATCCCCACCCAGCTTTATAATTCCTGCTGTGTGACTCCCCCACGCAGTATTATCTCCCCACCCAGCTTCGTGATTCCCGCTGTGTGACTCCCCACCCAGTTATTCTTCCCCATCCAAGCTTCGTGATTCCCGCTGTGTGACTCCCCTACCCAGTATTACTCCCATCCAAGCTTCGTGATTCCTGCTGTGTGACTCCACCTATTATCTCCCCACCCAAGCTTCGTGATTCCCGCTGTGTGACTCACCCAGTATTATCTCTCCAACCCATTCGTGATTCCCGCTGTGTGACTCCCCACCCAGTATTATCTCCCCATCCCAAGCTTCGTGATTCCTGCTGTGTGATCCCCACCCAGTATTATCACCCACCCAAGCTTCGTGATTCCCGCTGTGTGACTCCCACCCAGTATTATCTCCCCACCCATCTCGTGATTCCCGCTGTGTGACTCCCCCACCAGTCTTCCCCATCCAAGCTTCGTGATTCCCGCTGTGTGACTCCCCCACCCAGTATTATCTCCCCACCCAGGCTTCGTGATTCCCGCTGTGTGACTCCCCACCCAGTATTATCCCCACCCCAGCTTCATGATTCCTGCTGTGTGACTTCCCCACCAGTATTATCTCCCATGCAGCTTCGTGATCGATCCCGTTGGTGACTCACCCAACCAGCATTAGTCCCAACCCAGTTTCGTGATTACGCTGTGTGACTCCCCACCCAGTATTATCACAGCTTCATGATTCTGCTGTGTGACTCCCCCACCCAAGCTTCGTGATTCCCGCTGTGTGACTCCCCACCCAGTATTACTCCCCACCCAGCTTCATGATTCCCGCTGTGTGACTCCCCACCCAGAATTACCCCATCCAAGCTTCGTGATTCCTGCTGTGTGACTCCAACCCAGTATTATCTCCCACCCAAGCTTCGTGATTCCCGCTGTGTGACTCCCCCACCCAGTATTATTTCCCCATCATAACTTCGTGATTCCTGCTGTGTGACTCCCCCACCCACTATTATCTGCTTCTGTGACTCCCCACCAGATTTATCTCCCACCCCAGCATCACTTCACAGTTATTATCTCCCCCACCCAGCTTCATGATCCTGCTTTCTGTGACTCCCCACCCAGTATATCTCTCCCCACCCAAGTTATTATATACCCCACCCCAGCTTCGATGATTCCTGTTGTGTTCACTATTCCCCACCCAGTATTATCTCCCCATGCAAGCTTCGTGATCGATACCGTTGTGTGACTCCCACCCAGCATTAGTCCCAACACCAGTTTCGTGATTCACGCTGTGTGACTCCCACCAGTATTACTCCCCACCCCAGCTTCATGATTCCTGCTGTGTGACTCCCCACCCACGCTTCGTGATTCCCGCTGTGTGACTCCCCACCCAGTATTATCTCCCCACCCAAGCTTCGTGATTCCCGGCTCCCCCCATGAGTGACTCCCCATCCAGTATTATCTCCCCACCCAAGCTTCGTGATTCCCGCTGTGTGACTCCCCACCCAGTATTATCTCCCCACCCCAGCTTCATGATTCCTGCTGTGTGACTCCCCAACCCAGTATTATCTCCCCACCCAAGCTTCGTGATTCCCGCTGTGTGACTCCCCACCAGTATATATTTCCCATCCAAGCTTCGTGATTCCTGCTGGTTGACTCCCCCACCCAGTATTATCTCCCCACCCAAGCTTCGTGATTCCTGATGTGTGACTCCCAACCCAGTATTATCTCCACACCCAAGCTTCGTGATTCCCGCTGTGTGACTTCCCCACCCAGTATATTTCCCATCCAAGCTTCGTGATTCCTGCTGTGTGACTCCCACACCCAGAATATCTCCCCACCCAAGCTTCGTGATTCCCGCTGTGTGACTTCCAAACCCAGTATTATCTCCCCACCCCCAGCTCCATGATTCTGCTGTGTTCACATTCCCCACCCAGTATTATCTCCCCACTCCAGCTTCGTGATCGATACGTTGTGTGACTCCCCCACCCAGCATTTAGTCCCAACCCAGTTTCGTGATTCCCGCTGTGCGACTCCCCAACAGTATTATCTCCCCACCCCAGCTCATGATTCCTGCTGTGTGACTCCCCACCCAGTATTATCTCCCCACCCAAGCCTTCGTGATTCCCGCTGTGTGACTCCCCACCCAGTATTATCTCCCCACCCAAGCTTCGTGATTCCTGCTGTGTGACTCCCCCACCCAGTATATCACCCCACCCAGCTTCGTGATTCCCGCTGTGTGACTCACCCACCCAGTATTATCTCCCCACCCAATCTTCGTGATTCCCGCTGTGTGACTCCCCCAGCCAGTATTATCTCCTCATACAAGCTTCGTGATTCCTGCTGTGTGACAGCCCCACCAAGTATTATCTCCCCATCCAAGCTTCGTGATTCCCGCTGTGTGACTCCCACCCACCCAGTATTATCTCCCACCCAAGCTTCGTGATTCCCCCGCTGTGTGACTCCCCACCCAGTATATTATCTCCCCACCACAGCTTCATGATTCCTGCTGTGTGACTTCCCCACCCAGTATTATCTCCCCATGCAAGCTTCGTGATCGATCCCGTTGTGTGACTCACCCAACCAGCATTAGTCCCAACCCCAGTTTCGTGATTCACGCTGTGTGACTCCCCACCAAGTATTATCTCCTCACCCCAGCTTCATGATTCCTGCTGTGTGTCTCCCCCACCCAAGCTTCGTGATTCCCGCTATGTGACTCACCACCCAGTATTATCTCCCCACCCAAGCTTCATGATTCCCGCTGTGTGACTCCCCCCCTCCCAGTAGTTATATCTCCCCATCCAAGCTTCGTGATTCTGCGTTGTGACTCCCCCACCCAGTAATTATCTCCTCCCCACCCAAGCTTCGTGATTCCCGCTGTGTGACTCCCATCCAGTATTATCTCCCCACCCCAGCTTCATGATTCCTGCTGTGTGACTTCCCCACACAGTATTATTCACCCCAGCTTCATGATTCCTGCTGTGTCACTTCCCACCCAGTATTATCTCCCCATGCAAGCTTCGTGATCGATACCGTTGTGTGACTCCCCCACCCAGCATTAGTCCCAAACCCCAGTTTCGTGATTCCTGCTGTGTGACTCCCCCACCCAGTATTATCTCCCCACCCAAGCTTCGTGATTCCCGCTGTGTGAATCCCCCACACAGTATTATCTCTCCACCCCATCTTCGTGATTCCCGCTGTGTGACTCCCCCACCCAGTATTATCTCCCCATCCAAGCTTCGTGATTCCTGCTGTGTGACTCCCCCACCCAGTATTATCTCCCCACCCTAGCTTCGTGATTCCCGCTGTGTGACTCACCCACCCAGTATTATCTCCCCACCCCATCTTCGTGATTCCCGCTGTGTGACTCCCCCACCCAGTCTTATATCCCCATCCAAGCTTCGTGATTCCCGCTGTGTGACTCCCCCACCCAGTATTATCTCCCCACCCAAGCTTCGTGATTCCCGCTGTGTGACTCCCCCACCCAGTATTATCTCCCCACCCCAGCTTCATGATTCCTGCTGTGTGACTTCCCCACCCAGTATTATCTCCCCATGCAAGCTTCGTGATCGATCCCGTTGTGTGACTCACCCAACCAGCATTAGTCCCAACCCCAGTTTCGTGATTCACGCTGTGTGACTCCCCACCCAGTATTATCTCCCCACCACAGCTTCAATGATTTCTGCATGTGACTCCCCCAACCAAGCTTCGTGATTCCCGCTGTGTGACTCCCCACCAGTATTATCTCCCCACCCTAAGCTTCATGATTCCAGCTGTGTGACTCCCCACCAGTATTATCTCCCCACCCAAGCTTCGTGATTCCCGCTGTGTTTGACTCCCACCAGTATTATCTCCCACCCAAGCTTCGTGATTCCCGCTGTGTGACTCCCCACCAGTATTATCTCCCCACCCAAGCTTCGTGATTCCCGTTGTGTGACTCTCCACCCAGTATATCTCCCCACCCAAGCTTCGTGATTCCCGCTGTGTGACTCCCCCACCCAGGTATTAATCTCCCATCCAAGCTTCGTGATTCCTGCTGTGTGACCCCCCTCCCCCACCCAGTATTATCTCCCCACCCAAGCTTCGTGATTCCCGCTGTGTGACTCCCCACCCAGTATTATCTCCCCACCCAGCTTCGTAATTCCCGTTGTGTGACCCAGTAATTATCTCCCCACCTGAGCTTTTCGTGACTCCCGCTGTGTGACTCCCCCACCCCAGTATTATCTCCCCACCCCAGCTTCGTCATTCCGTTGTGTGACCCAGTATTTTATCACCCCACCCAAGCTTCGTGATTCCCGCTGTGTGACTCCCCACCAGTATTATCTCCCACCCCAGCTTCGTGATTCCCGCTGTGGGGACTCCCCCACCCCGTATTATCTCCCCACCAAGCTTCGTGATTCATATTTGTGTGACTCCCACCCAGTATTATCTCCCCACCCAAGCTTCGTGATTCCCGCGGTGTGACTCCCCACCCAGTATTATCTCCCCACCTAAGCTTCGTGATTCCTGCTGTGTGACTCCCCACCCAGTATTGTCTCCCCATTCCAGCTTCGTGATTCCCCGCTGTGTGACTCCCCCAACCCCCCCTGTATTATCTCCCCACCCCAGCTTCATGATTTCCTGCTGTGTGACTCCCCCACCCAGTATTATCTCCCACCCAAGCTTCGTGATTCTGCTGTGTGACTCCCCACCCAGTATTATCTCCACACCCAAGCTTCGTGATTCCGTTGTGTGACTCCCACACCCAGTATTATCTCCCACCCCAAGCTTCCGTGATTCCCGCTGTGTGAATCCCCCACCAGTATTATCTCCCCACCCAAGCTTCGTGATTCCGCTGTGTGACTCCCACAGTAATTATCTCCCACTCCAGCTTCGTCATTCCCGTTGTGTGACCCAGTATTATCTCCCCACCCAAGCTTCGTGATTCTCGCTGTGTGACTCCCCACCCAGTATTATCTCCCCACCCAAGCTTCATGATTCCCGCTGTGTGACTCCCCAACCCAGTATTATCTCAACCCCACCAAGCTTCGTGTTTCCTGCTGTGTGACTCCCCCACAGTATTATCTCCCCACCCAAGCTTCGTGATTCTGCTGTGTGACTCCCACCAGTATTATTCTCCCACCAAGCTTCGTGATTCCCGCTGTGTGACTTCCCCACCCAGTATTATTTCCCAATCCAAGCTTCGTGATTCCTGCTGTGTGACTCCCCCACCCAGTATTATCTCCCACCCAAGTTCGTGATTCCCGCTGTGTGGACTTCCCACCCAGTAATTATCTCCCACCCAGCTCCATGATTCCTGCTGTGTCACTTCCCCACCCAGTTATCTCCACAGCAAGCTTCGTGATCGATAACGTTTGTGTGACTCCCCACCACGCATTAGTCCCAACCCCCAGTTTCGTGATTCCCGCTGTGCGGACTCCCCACCAGTATTTATCTCCCCACCCCAGCTTCATGATTCCTGCTGTGTGACTCCCCCAAACAAGTATTATCTCCCTACCCAAGCTTCGTGATTCCCGCTGTGTGACTCCCCACCCAGTATTATCTCCCCACCAGCTTCATGATTCCCGCTGTGTGACTCCCCACCCAGTATTATCTCCCCATCAAGCTTCGTGATTCCTGCAGTGTGACTCCCCCACCCAGTATTATCTCCCCACCAAGCTTCGTGATTCCCGCTGTGTGACCCTCCCCACCAGTATTATCCCCACCCAAATTTTCGTGATTCCCGCTGTGTGACTCCCCCACCAGTATTATCTACCTATTCAAGCTTCGTGATTCTGCTGTGTGACTGCCACCCACCAGTATTATCTCCCCACCCCAAGCTTCGTGATTCCGCTGTGTGACCCCTCCCCCACCCAGTATTATCTCCCCAATCCAAGCTTCGTGATTCCTGCTGTGTGACTCCCCCCACCCAGTATTATCTCCCCACCCAAGCTTCGTGATTTCCCGCTGTGTGACTCCCCCACCCCAGTATTATCTCCCCACCCCAGCTTCGTAATTCCCGTTGTGTGACCCAGTATTATCTCCCCACCTAAGCTTCGTGATCCCGCTCTGTGACTCCCCACCCCCACCAGTATTATCTCCCACCCCAGCTTCGTATTCCCGTTGTGTGACCCAGTATTTATCTCCCCAACCCAAGGCTTCGTGATTCCGCTGTGTGACTCCCCCACCCACCCCCTGTATTATCTCCCACCCCAGCTTCGTGATTCGCTGTGGGACTCCCCACCCCGTATTATCTCCCACCCAAGCTTCGTGATTCATATTGTGTGACTCCCCACCCAGTATTATTCCCCACCCAAGCTTGTGATTCCGCGGTGTGACCCCCTCCCCACCAGTATTATCCTCCCCACCTAAGCTTCGTGATTCTGCTGTGTGGACTCCCTCCCAGTATTGTCTCCCATCCCCAGCTTCGTGATTCGACGATGGGGGGTGTGGGGGGGACACCACACAGTAATATCTCCCACCAAGCTTGTGATTCCCGCTGTGTGACTCCCACCAGTATATCTCCCCACTCCAGCTTCGTCATTCCGAGTGTGACCCAGTATTTTATCTCCCCACCAAGCTTCGTGATTCCGCTGTGTGACTCCCCCACCCAGTATTATTGATTTCCCATCCAAGCTTCGTGATTCCCGCTTGTGTGGGATCCCCCACCAAGTCCCCCCCCATTTTTATTTATCTCCCCACCCCAGCTTCGTGATTCCGCTGTGTGAATGACTCCCCACCCAGTATTATCTCCCCACCCCGCTTCGTGATTCCCACTGTGTGACTCACCCACCCAGTATTATCTCCCCATCCAAGCTTCATTTGATTCCCGCGTGTGACTCCCCCACCCAGTTATTATCTCCCCACGCTAGCTTCCTGATTCCCGCTGTGTGATCCCCCACCCAGTATTATCTCCCCCACCCCAGCTTCATGATTCCCGCGTGTGATCCCCCACCCAGTATTATCTCCCCACGCTAGCTTCCTGATTCCGGCTGTGTGACTCCCCCACCCAGTATTATCTCCCACCCCAGCTTCATGATTCCCGCTGTGTGACTCCAAACCCCACCCAGTATTATCTTCCCCACCCAGCTTCGTGATTCCGCTGTGTGATCCCCCACCCAGTATTATCTCCCCCATCCTAGCTTCGTGATTCCCGCTGTGTGACTCCCCCACCCAGCATTATCCCCACCCCACCAAGCTTCGTGATTCTGATGTGTAACTACCCCACCTAGTATTATCTCCCCACCCAAAGCTTCGGTGATTCCCGCTGTGTGACTTCCCCACCAGTATTATCTCCCCACCCATTGCTTCGTGTTTAAATTCGCTGTGTGACTCCCCCACCCAGTGTTATCTCTCCACCCAGCTTCGTGATTACCGCTGTGTGACTCCCCCACCCAGTATTATCCCCACCCAAGCTTCGTGATTCCCGTTGTGTGGGACTCCCACCCAGTATTTATCTCCCCACCCGAGCTTCATGATTCCCGTTGTGTGACTCCCCCCACCCAGTATTATCACCCCACCCTAGCTTCATGATTCCCGCTGTGTGACACCCACACCGAAGTATTATTCCTCCCCCATCCAAGCTTCGTGATTCCTGCTGTGTGACTCCCCCACCCAGTATTATCTCCCAACCAAGCTTCGTGATTCCGCTGTGTGACTCCCCACCAGTATTATCTACCCACCCAAGCTTCGTGATTCCCGCTGTGTGACTCCCACCCAGTATTATCTCCCCACCCAAGCTTCGTGATTCGTTGAGTGACTCCTACACCCAGTATTATCTCCCCACCCAAGCTTCGTGATTCCCGCTGTTTGTGACTCCCCCACCAGTTTTATCTCCCCATCCAAGCTTCATGATTCCCGCGTGTGACTCCCCCACCAGTATTATCTCCCCACGCTAGCTTCTGATTCCGCTGTGTGACTCCCCCACCCAGTTTTATCTCCCCACCCCAGCTTCATGATTCCCGCCGTGTGACTCCCCACCCAGTATTATCTCCCCACTCCAGCTTCGTAAATCCCGTTGGGTTGTGTGACCCAGTTATTTTCTCCCCACCCAAGCTTCGTGATTCGCTGTGTGATTCCCCCACCCAGTATTTATCGATCTCCCCATCAAGCTTCGTGATTCCCGCTGTGTGACTCCCCCAACCAGTATTATCTCCCCCACCCCAGCTTCGTGATTCCCGCTGTGTGACTCCCCCACCCAGTATTATCTCCCCACCCAGCTCGTGATTACACCCTGTGTGACTCACCCACCAGTAATTATTTTCCCCATCCAAGCTTCATGATTCCCGCCGTGTGACTCCCCCCCCCACCCGTATTATCTCCCCACGCTAGCTTCCTGATTCCCGCTGTGACTCCCCACCCAGTAGTATCTCCCCACCCAGCTTCATGATTCCCGCCGTGTGACTCCCCCACCCAGTATTATCTCCCACGCTAGCTTCCTGATTCGGCTGTGTGACTCCCCACCCAGTATTATCCCCACCCCAGCTTCATGATTCCCGCTGTGTGACTCCCCCACCAGTGTTTATCTCTCCACCCCAGCTTCGTGATTCCCGTTGTGTGACTCCCACCCAGTATTATCTCCCCACCGAGCTTCATGATTCCGTTGTGTGACTCCCCCACCCCAGTATTATCTCCCCACCTAGCTTCAATGATTCCCGCTGTGTGACACCCACACGAGTATTATCTCCCCACCCCAAGCTTCGTGATTCCTGCTGTGTCCCACTCCCCCACCCAGTATTATCTCCCAACCAAGCTTCGTGATTCCCGCTTGTGTGACTCCCCAACCCAGTATTATCTCCCCACCCCAGCTTCGTGATTCCCGCTGTGTGACTCCCCCACCCAGTTATTATCTCCCACCCAAGCTTCGTGATTCCCGCTGTGTGACTCCCACCCCCCCAGTATTATCTCCCACCCAAGCTTCGTGATTTCCCGTTGTGTGACTCCTCCACCAGTATTATCTCCCCACCCAATGCTTCGTGATTCCGCTGTGTGACTCCCCCACCCCAGTATTATCACCCCATCAAGCTTCATGATTCCCGCCGTGTGACCTCCCCACCCAGTATTATCTCCCACGCTAGCTTCCTTGATTCCCGCTGTGTGACTCCCCCACCCAGTATATCTCCCCACCCCAGCTTCATGATTCCGCGATGTGTCTCCCCACCCAGTATTATCTCCCACTCCAGCTTGTGACTCCCCCACCCCAGTATTATCTCCCCACCCCCAAAGCTTCGTGTGATTCCGCTGTGTGACTCCGCCACCCGTATTATCTCCCCACCCAACCTTCGTGATTCCCGCTGTGTGACTCCCCCCCACCAGTAAATTATCTCCCCACCCCCCCAGCTTCGTGATTCCGCTGTGTGACTCCCCCACCCTGTATTATCTCCCACCCAGCTTCGTGATTCCCGCTGCGTGACTCCCCCACTCAGTATTATCCCCCCCCTCCCCACCAAGCTTCTGATTCCTGTTGTGTGACTCCCCACCAGTTTATCTCCCCCACCCCAACTTCATGATTCCTGCTTTGTGACTTCCCCACCCAGTTTTATCTCCCCCATGCAAGCTTCGTGATCGATCGTTTTTGTGACTCCCCCACCCCCACCCAGCATTAGTCCAACCCCAAGTTTCGTGATTCCCGCTGTGTGACTCCCCAAACCCAGTATTATCTCCCCACCCCAGCTTCATGATTCCTGCTGTGTGACTCCCCCACCAAGTATTATACCCACCCCCCCAAGCTTCGTGATTCCCGCTGTGTGACTCCCCATCAGTATTATCACCCCACCCAAGCTTCATGATTCCCGCTGTGTGACTTCCCCACCCAGTATTATCTCCCCATCCATAAGCTTCGTGATTCCCGCTGTGTGACTCCCCCACCCAGTATATCGCTCACCCCATCCATGCTTCGTGAATTCCGCTGTGTGACTCCCCCACCCAGTATTACCCCTTCCCCACCCAGCTTCCGTGATTCCCGCTGTGTGACTCCCCCACCCAGTATTATCTCCACCCCACCCAGCTTCATGATTCCCGCTGTGTGACTCCCCCACCCAGTATTTTCTCCCCATCCAAAGCTTCGTGATTCCGCTGCTTTGTGTGACCTCCCCCACCCAGTTTATTTCTCCCCACCCAAGCTTCGTGATTCGCTGTGTGACTCCCCACCCAGTATGATCTCCCCATCCCCCAAACTTTCGTGATACAATCTGTGCGACTCCCCCACCCAACATTGGTCCCAACCAGCTTCGTGATTCCTGCTATGTGACTCCCCCACCAGCATTAGTCCCACCCCAGTTCGTGACACCCTCTGGGTGACCTCCCCACCCAGTATATTTTCTCCCCACCAGTATTATTTCCCCCACCAAGCTTCGTGATTCCCGCTGTGTGACTCCCCCACTCAGTAGCATAATGTATGATAGCCCCACGATTCCCGTCTAGGTCCGTCTAGGTCGAGCGTGTACGCTTTAGAAATAGTTGCTTGTGTGTCTATTTGCTCTCAGTCGCCTATGCTAGTTAGTATATCGATTCACCATATGTACTACGAAATATATACTAACTGTTGATAACATATTGTTACCATGAATGGTCACCCTCATATAGTTGTACGTGTTGCATAATATTTGTGTTTTATGTGTTATCAAAATATCAGGTAATTATTCTGAATTCGCCACTCTCGTTCTTTCATTTGCCCAAGTTACTTAGTTATTCCGCTTCCATATCCTGATTCACAGGGCCCGCTACCAATCCCCCCACGTGAAAACAGGAAAATATTATGGGTTTATCGCCATATTCTTGAAGACAGACACAAACCAAAAGGGGACATTACAATACCATGATGATGAAGCTTTACAAACTTTTTGACCAATTTCGGACGATGACGACACGAACGACGATGACGGAAAAATGGCTACGTGTTTCCACAACCATGTAAAGTTAAAAAAAAGTCAAGGTCAAGTTAATGGCGACATGAGTGTGTTCTAAATGCTTACAATGTATCAAGTGTCCAAATACCGAAGCAATCCATCAAGTATGTTAATGTTATTACAATGATGAAAAAACTTGGCTAAATGAAAAAATGGATAAGTGTTTCTGCATATATGTGACGGTAGAAAATGTCAAGGTCATGTTAATGGGAGCATGAGGGTGTGTTCCAAATGCTCACATGTATCAAGTGTCCATTATATTGAAGCAATATGTCAAGTACTGTAATATTAAAGTATTTCATGATGAAGAAAACTTACAAACATTTTGATGCAAAAAAATGGTTTCCTAAAAAATGTGAAGGTAAAAAAGGGCAAAGGTCATGTTAAATGGCAGCATGAGGGATGTTCCAAATGCTCACAATTATCAAGTGTCCAAATATTTAAGCAATCCGTCAAGTAATATTAAAGTTATACTATGATGAAAAAGCTTGCACAAACTTTTTTGACGCACAATATTGGCAAGTGTTTCGGCAAAAAATGTGAGATGGTAAGAAAGGTCAAGATCATGTTTAATGGCGGCATGAGTGTGTTCCAAATGCTCACATGTATCAATAGAAACAAAATGGATAATGCGATACTCTCCCCTAGGTAACAATTTTAAGGAAAATATTTATTTTACCAGTGCGAGGGTGTTTATATGACATTTATGTCCATAAGGCTTGTAAATTCGAAAGCTGCTCGAAATATACTATTGTTATGTTGAATGAGCATGTGAATTAAACATTTATTTATCACAGGTATTTGCAAGGGAAATTTTGACTACTGGCGGATTTGGAACTGTCTACAGTAAATTCTGCTTGTTCGAGCACAATATTTAAGTTTGCATCCTTATTTTTTAATTTGAAAGTTTACCAATTTAAAATAAACACTTCTTTAAAATATTGATGTTGAGAAGATGTTTTTAAGAATAATGTAAGAAATGTAATTTAAGGGAATTTTAATTTATTTTATTCCTTTATAGGTAAATGGAATGTGGCTTGCATAGTTTCGTTCGTGTGAACCAGATCGAAGGACTACTTTTTGAGCAGATTCGGATGATATTTTCAACGACCTGTTTTTAGCTTCGCCTGCACGAAGTGCGGAAGAGCTTATGGCATTACCCCCGGAGTCGTCGGCGTCCAAAACTTAACATAGGGGTAAAATGTCTTATAACTTCTGTTTCCTTTCAGCACTTTGCTATTTCATACATGCATTCCTCAGATGGCCCTCCATCGTGCTGTAGCAAATCATGTCCCAGCATCAACCCTTACCCCAAGGTCAAGGTCACAAACAAGTCTCAGGTACGTTTTTATCTTTGGCTCTTTTGTTACTGGGAGTTGAATTGGGTTATTGCCCATTTATAAAGTAGTAAGGATTATTACTGATCCTACTGCTTTTTGGAGGGGGCCAAGTGATTCGGTGTGGCGAGGAACCTGGCACAGATCAGGTTTTATTATGATTTCAGGGTTGAATATATAGTTTATTTTTTATTGTTATGCCCCCGACACGTTATGGTTTGATCCGTGGGCATATAGTGTTTTACGGCGGTTCGTCCGTACGTCCAGCACAAAATGAAAGGAATACAAATAGTCTTGATATTTTATCAGAGAATAAAACAATTATCTGTTTATTAGGTTTTGAGGCGGCTTTCAGCTGCGCCGAACAAACCTTGTTTTCGTTGTTTTTTTTGTTTTTTTTATTCAGCCGTTCAGTCTTTACAGCCCAAACCGTGGTCGGATCGACTTCAAATTTTGCATGCCGATTCGGATGAAGTGTGGGTCGAGACTTAAATTCTTTTTGCATTGGAAAGCTGACAAAATCCTCTATCTTTGATTCGCGGACAGTTCTCGGCTATTGGTCAAATAAGAGAGCTATAGGCATTTGAAGTTGAAAAATGTCATACTTTTCAACGATTTTGCCGATTTTTTGCCGAATTTCGGCTGATAACGGGTGGTCTTTACAACACGTTTTCCCAATTTATACAGTAATGTCAGCAATAATTTAATTTTTGTAGTGTGTTAGGGGAGTTGTCAGGCGATAAAAGATGATATTGTTTTCAGAGCTCTAACTTGACTACTTCCGGTTCTATTGGGATGTCAAGATGAACGTCTTTTTTTCAGTTTTTCAAAATAGAGCAAACGGATGTGACGTCAGCTTCGTTATTTATCAATAGATTTCAAAATGTCTTGCTGCGGTCGATATTTCAGTCCTTTAGCTAAAACTTTCCCGCTTTGTGCCCGGACCTATGGTGAAAAAACAAAACGAAAAATTCACTGGCGGGAATATTGCACATATGTAATTTCAGTCTTATTAGGTGTATTTACAATGGCGTAAACTGCAATTTAAAGGGCGAATAACTATCGAAAAAATAATCATCCGCTGACTTACGGGCTCCCTCCATCTACACCAAAATAAACCGCCTGGTCGGATCGACTTCAAATTTTGCATGCCGATTCGGATCAAGTGTGAGCAGAGACTCAGAGATTTTCAGATATCTTTTAATGCTACTTTCCACGAAAACGGAAGTGACGTCATACTTCCTATAACTTTCTTAATGTACATACTTTTCAACGATTTTGCCGAATTTCGGCTGATAACGGGTGGTCTTTACAAACGTTTTCCAATTTGTACAGTACTGTCAGCAACATAATTTCTTGCCAGGGTGATAGGGAATGTCAGCCGCATGAAAGATGATAATTGTTTCAAGTTTTCAAAATAGAGCAAACGGATGTGGCGTCAGCTTCGTTATTTATCATTTGATTTCAATTGTTTTTGTTGTAGTCGATATTTCAGTCCTTTAGCTAAAACTTTGGCTGAAGGATCGAACCGCTATCCCCTCCCGCTCCGAGTCATCGCTACTCTTAAGCTAACCGGCCCACATCGGTGTGATGCTGCGAACACAAATAATGTTGGACTGTTCATTCTAAAACTTCAGAAATTCTTTTTGCAACGATAGGTTTACACCTTGGGCTAAGCTTAGTTCCCCCACCCCCATGAAATCAATGTTTCAGGCTCAAACCGTTGAATGCAGCTCAATCTGCTCTAGTTATATATGTTACATTTGTTTGACATTGAAACACAATGGAAGTAAATTGTCAATATTTTTTTTTTACCATGTTTGATCAGTGCCGAATTAAGTTTATTCATTGTATAATTGTTTCCTTCTAAATCATCAGTAATTTGTTTACTCATTGATAGTTTGTATATTTTTTAGGCGCATCTCAGTTGTGAGTGATTTTACATTATATAAAAATGTTATTTGATTTGTGTGGATATTAATTGCCACTCGTTCCGACTAAAAGTCGCACAATATTCGCATGCTACGTAGCTCGTGCTATATCCACATATAGAAAACATAATAACCTATAAGTACTATTTAATTATATCTATAAACGAACCCGTCCTTGTGATAAATCATTGTAAATGTATGAGGCTTTAGATTGTATGAGATTTTCAAAGGAAAATTATTTCCAATATCTGCAATACGCGACCTTAAATTATGTCAACACAATGATTCTAATTTTAAATCATCAATTATGAATAAAGATGAATATCGTTTTTGACGGCCGTTGCGTGCACATGTATCAACATTCTTAAAGAGGGGTCGTCGCGTGTAACACAGCAGTAATATCTGTTTTGTCAGAAGTTGAAAACATACCAAACACGCGTACGTCGCTTGTATTGTTTCGGTACCGGTGTGCCCTTCGTTCGCGACTGGCAGCATGCTCAATACACGGTCTACATTTGGATGTATTCAATACTGAGACTTAGAGAACAAAACTAGCCAACATATAAATGAAAAGTCATGCAGAGCATGATGTTATTAGCCGATCAAATCAGGGTAAAGTGCATCGAACATATGTAGGTGTCTCTGGTAACATTGTCAATGGTAAACTATTTTCGACCACAGTTCTGTACCCAGCGTTGACATTTTTCTCGATTTTGTGCAGGTTTTGGAAACCCGTTCCCAAATCCATCCAATAGCAGCAATGCCATAGCAGCAATGTTTTGTTGTCACCATTATGTTGCGAAATATTCCAGCGTAACACTGTACTATATGCTCTATTTATCTACAAATTACACTCCGCAATACACAAAGTTGTAGTCACTGTGTGTGTGTTTGTCCGAATTCTGTGGCAGCATGCGAGTGGGCGGAGCTACCAGGGCTATATATATCTAGCGGTTACAGTGTCATCTAAAAATAGACGCAAGCTCCTGCGTATTCAGGCACATGCCCAGATTGGCCTAATGTGCCCCATCCGTGATTTTTTGCGCGATGTCGGGCGCAAGACAATCAATAATTTGCGCATTGACAATAATTAAGGGGGATTGCCGCAATCGCGCGTGCTGGATGCATCCCTGCCATCCCTGCATGATACGTAAACAAATCAAAGTTGGCTATGAAGGGCAATTCTTCGTTTTGATTGGTGGAAAATTTTGTGAATATTAACTAGCGTCAAATGACGCGCATACGCGATCCAATGGGATAAACCCGAGATGCTGGGATAAACCCGAAAATGCTGGGGTTACTAGTAAGGAGATTTTGAGCAGAGGTCGATTATAAATTAGCCGAATAAACACATTTTACGCGATTATACGTGGCTGAAAACTTGTTCTGTTTAATAAATAAAAGCTTTAAATTAGCCAATAATCGGCGTATGTTGGCGTATATGGCCATTAGAGCCAACTATGGACTTCAACAACAATAACTTCCGGGTTAAATTAAATCTTCAGGCGTTCAGCTCATTAAGTATTCAAATTGTGTTATTTGGCTATAAGTAAAGTTTTAAACGGAGATAATTGCCAAAAATGCAAACTTTATCGGTTGATGCAATTTGGAAGTGATACAGAAAAATTCGCGTTCGTAGATTACCGAATAGCGGAGAAAAGGGTTGCTACAAACTTTTTCAGAATTCGATGGATAACCAACATATTAGCCGATCTATAAATAGATCGGCTAATAAAAACGCATGTAGGACATGTTTTATCCAACAGAGTTATACACACGTTTAACATTTACAGTTTCGTATAATTTTGAATCAACTGTCGATGTAAATGGGACAATAAATTATGTGATATTTAAATGTGTTTTCCCAGACCTGGGTTGTCATGTCCGCATGATTGCAATACACATACACCTTTATGAGGTAGGGTCGATCATACACGGAGAATTAGACTAAATAGAGAGGTGGGATTATTTATCTTTTATCTAATTACCCGTAAGTTTTTCGCCGCCGTAGTCCAATTATATCCTTCCGCCCAAATGGGCACACCTGCATGTTGTTTTATGTACGAATTGTCTTGAGAACGACGTGAGCAGTTGTCCAAGGGAGATAACGTGACCAGTGGTAAAAAAAGGCAAAAGGAAACTACGTTCTTTGTTGCCGATTTATTAAACACAGGTAGATTTTCATACATTGTGAGGTATTTTTTTATTGTCAGAAACATTTACTGTAGTACCCGCTTTCTTCGAAATAAAATAAAAGAACAAAGTAAGTAGGCATATTTATGGAAATATAGAAAAAATATACATAGACGCGACAATGACAGACTTCTATCAATTATATTACACTAAACTGTAAAATATGTCAGTTTTCTGGACAGGTTTGAGCCTGTGTTTTTAAAAACATGAACCACCATTATAAATACCCTGATACACAGAAAATCGCACAGTGTATCACTTTTACCTGGCTGGCCAACCACACAACACATACCATATATCCACAAAACACACACCATATATACATGTACCTACTACTGTACTCTGTTATTAGCTATCAAATCCAGTGATATGTAGGCAGTTACCCGAGTGTTTTGTCCCTGGTGTCTGTTCACCTACTATGCGAGTAGATATGGCTTTACCTAAGTATAATGTGTACACTAACAATAGGCTGTGCATCAGATTGAAAAGTTTACGCATCAACATTTATTTTGAGATTGATGAGCGAAATGCTCAGATATCTCGTCTTTTGTACAGGCATTATATTTATAGCTTGGCGTTGTCACATCTGTCTATTATGTATTGCACCAGATTTTATTTGGTTTACTGTCATATTATTTGCTGTATGTGTCAAACGCACAAAGTGGTGAAACTTTACGATGGCTTGTACATACAAAGATGGTGGAGATGGCAACTCAATGCTCCATATAGTATACAGTAACAAGACAATATTCACATATGTTATATTCATAATGGTGCAATACATAATAGACACATATGACAACGGCAAGCTATAAATATTATGCCAGCAAATTATACAAAGACGATATATCTGAGCATTTCTCCCATCAATATCAAAATAAATGTTGATGTGTAAACTTCTCAATCTGATGTGCCGTCTATGTTATTGTACATGTACAATAGGTAAAGCAGTATTTACTTGCATAGTAGATGAGTAGACACCACCAGGGACAATACACTCAGGTAACTGCCTACATGTCACTGGATTTGATAGATAATAACAGAGTACAGTAGTGGGTATATATGGTTTGTGTTGTGTGGTTTGCCAGGTAAAAGTGATACAGTGTGAGATTTTCTGTGTATGAGTTATTTATAATGGTGGTTCATGCTGTAAAAAAACACAGGCACAAACCTGTCCAGATAACTGACATATTTTACAGTTTGGTATAATATAATTGATAGGAGTCCGTTCTCCTGGCTTTTCTACATGTGATTAGCTACTTTATATCATATGTTCTACTTCACATTTTGAGTTCTTTGTCAAATGGCAGAACAGGTGAAACTGGCTGATGGCTGGAACACACAAAGATGGCCGATTTGGCCACTGCATGTGCCGTATAGGATACAGTAACGAGGCAGTATTCACATATATTATATCATATTTACGAAGCAATTATCTTTGAATCAAACGATGATCAGGTATAGAACGGGTCCTTAAGGTTTTGTACCTATCCATTTGGCAGGTTTTTCTAGCAGGATTGCTGCTCAAACGCTAATCAAAATAGAATAACGTATCATTGTCACAAAAGATCTCACTCGGACACCAATTCATTACGACGTACCCTCTCGGTATGTCATACATTGACCAATGTCACGGCCTGCAAACGTTTATTCATCCAATAATGTATCATTAGGGGGCATTACAATCAGTTTATGAATGTAGCCGATAATGTGTATAACATCATCGGTATTTTACAAAATAAACAAGAATGGCGCAAGTCACAAACTATGCCCGTCAAATATGGGCTAGACAGCGAAGATGCAGAAATGTGAAGCTGTCACCAAGGCAAGAAACATTAATGAGAATTTGAAAGTCTATAGCATTATTTCTTCATCTTGTTGTGCTAAACATGTATACTAATTTAGGCAGAGATAGAAAAGTAGAGTGTAAAGTAGAAATGATAGGGAATTGGATACAATAATGTAGAAAAAATGGCTAAGTTAAAAAGGTGATATTTTTGTTAAAAAATATTTTTTCGGCATAAAAACACCAAGGTGCACATCTTCAATATGTGTAGAAGACGTGTGTATAGTTTCAGATCGATCGACTGACAGTTTCGGAGGAGTTGTGTACACAAACTATGCACTTTTTCTTCATCATGCGGTATATTTATTTGCATCACTACATCATGTATATCTTTGCTATATATACATACATGTAGTACAGGACAGTGTACTGTAGCATATTAAGCAAAGACATACCGAACATATATATATTTTACATGTAGCAAAATAGTTTGGCCCCCAATATTTGAAACGCTCCTACGCCTATGCATCATGTTGTATTTTGACCAAATGCTCAACGTTTTTTTCTGGAATTCTTGTACGAACACCGAGAAATGGAGGCTCGATTCCTTTATTGTTCAAACTGGCAAGATTTGCTCTCATAAATACAAGGTTAGTGTCTTTTTGTATGATGAAATCCAGCAAGCAGTTCGATGCTATAAATATATTGAAAATCTGATCGCACATGACATTTTAACATTACAACCCTGCATTAAATTCTTGATTTAGGGCTATTACTTCATTATAGGACCGAATTTCAAAAAAGAAAAAGATGGCTAAATCGCAAAAAAATAAGACTTTTAGGGTGTTTAGGTGTAAAAGTTGGGCAGGTTAACGTGAAACAGACAGTAGTGAAACCTATTCATGGTGTCATTTACTAGACAATACATTTGCTGTGTAGTCACCAATTGACAATAAACATCCGGGTATTACACCTTGATACAAACAATAAATGCTAAAGTGTGATAAACGGAACCTCATAAACAAACTGGAATTTGTTAATTAATTAAATAGATATGCATATACATTTGTAGTTTATTCCTCAATGAAAGTATTTTGATAAATCTCTACACTGTTTGCCATTAAGTTCATCTTATTTACCCATACCAATAACCAAATGATCAGTGCCTATACTGTTCACCATTAAATCGGTATGTTAATCTTATTCCTCCATGAAACGACATGATCAGATGCTACACTGTGACATTGTGTTTGTCTTATTTACCCATGCCAATAAAAATGACCAGTGTCTATTCTATGCCTTCAGTAATTCCATATATAGGCTCATAATCAATATGTGCCACGTGAATGAAAATATATATCGTTGTCAGATCAGGGCTGACCGGTTCGCTGTTAATATGCATGCGTCCAGCCAGTGTGTGGGATGTTCTATCATATTCTCCAGACCATCACCCCCCCCCCCCCCCTCCACCCCCACCCCAACAAAAAAATAAAATAAAAAATAAGTGGATAGTTGACAAAAGATTCATTGCATTTTATTTGATGTGTGTCCTGAAACGTTTGTCAGTTTTTCGACTGTATTTACAAAGATATAGGCTTTATATGACATGTCCGAATTGAATTTTGTAAAACTATCATACATGTATCATGTGTATGCGATAAGAAATAATATGACACAATCTAGGAAAACAATATTTGTATGATGCTGGGTCTAGTTTTCGGGGTAATAACACGTTAATCAATTATATGTCTTTTATAAAACATAAGATATGAACTAACTTGTCAGTTCAATCCAATGGTAAACATTTCTTTCAATGTTTCTTGCCTTCAAAATAAGATTGTTGTTAGATTAAAATTCACGTTAGCACGTTTAGCAACACAGGAGTCGGCCATCTTGAATCGTGACTTATGGTTGGTGCTTTCGGGGAATGGGTCAATAAATCTGCTAATTCGTCACGAGTTTTCATTGGCTGTTGATCATCTTGCAGATGAATGAGGAAAGAAAAACTTGAAACTTTTCTATTGTTTATGATTGTAACAATATTAAAGAGCAGATTAATGGCGGACGCAAAAAATCACCGTAGGTTCGTGTTCAACAAAATTACCTAAATGGCAAAGATTACCAGTATTTAGTCAAAACACTGAATTTGGTGGCATTTTTAAAGGACTTAATGCACGTCAAGTCATGCTTATTTTAATCACCTGACGTAAAGCTTAAACACATAGCTGTCTATAAATTACAAAAATATGTGAATACCCCGAAATCTCCGACTACCCCGAAAACTGGCGTCTCGACCATACATTATTCAGTACCATCCAGACACATATAATCCTGCTACGTGAGTTTTCGTGCCCACGTCATGTCGCGCAATTGACACGTAACACATTTTATACAGCAATCATTGCTCCATGTAGCATAAAAAGGGGGTTGAATAAATGCTGTATATATCTGAAGTAACCCAATATACATGAAGTGCCGTTCTTTGCCTTTATTTGTTCACATTTGACACCTAATCGCGGCATCTGGTAAAAGCGAAATCGCTGTCGATTCAGCTGAATTGTGTCCATTTTTACAGTATATGCGACGTAACCAACGACACGGACATATTCACTATCATTGTAATGTTTATTATGACAACTGTGGAGTCAAAAGCCCACCAATATTGAAGCTCATCGTAAACAAAATCGAAAATTTAATCAGATACAATACCCAATCTACCTAGCGTGGACGCCGCCATTTTGCTTTGAATGACGTCGCTATATATGCGACATATGGCGAGGGAATGATGTCAAAACATGACATCACATTTTACTGGCGATAAATAATTTCTAAAATTAAAACATGTTTGCCTCGTGTGTTTTTCATAATTCCACTTCCGGTATTACGTGACCGGTTTGTTTGCATAATGTACATACTAATGTAAACAAAGGGCTGTCATTGTGACGAAATGCAAATTAAAGAATGATTTATTGATCCAAATGCTTACCAAATACCGTAATAACCCTAAGTATTCGGACACCATTTGTTGTTTCCCAAAACAAATTGTATCCAAATGTATTGTTATTTTTATAAGCAAGTACAACCAAACTAACTGTAACTAGAGCAGCTTGAGCTGCATCAACGGTTTGAGCCTGAAACATTGATTTCATGTGTAACTAAGCTTTAGCCCAAGGTGTAAACTATCGGTTGCAAAAAGAATTTCTGAAGTTTTAGAATGAACAGTCCAACATTATTGTGTTCGCATCATCACACCGATGTGGGGCCGGTTAGCTTAGAGGTAGAGCGATGGACTCGGAGCGAGGGATATCGGGTTCGATCCTCATCCAAAGTTTTAGCTAAAGGACTGAAATATCGACAACAGCAAAAACAATTGAAATCGAATGATAAATAACGAAGCTGACGTCACATCCGTTTGCTCTATTTTGAAAAATTGAAAAAATACGTTCATCTTTGACATCGAATAGAGCCGTAAGTAGTCAAGATATATCTCTGAAAATTATCACCTTTCATGCGGCTGACACTCCCCTATCACCCTGGCAAGAAATTATGTTGCTGACAGTACTGTACAAATTGGAAAACGTTTGTAAAGACCACCCGTTTTCAGCCGAAATTCGGCAAAATCGTTGAAAAGTATGTACATTTTTCAAATTCAAATGCATATAGTTCTTTTATTTGAGCAGATAGCCGAAAACTGTCAAGGAATCTGAGATACAGAATTTTGTCAGCTTTCCAATGCAAAAATAATTCTTGAAATCGGTTGGAAAATAAGGAAGTTATAGGAAGTATGACGTCATTTCCGTTTTCGTGGAAAGTAGCATTAAAAGATATCTGAAAATCTCTGAGTCTCTGCTCACACTTGATCCGAATCGGCTTGCAAAATTTGAAGTCGACCCGACCAGCGGTTTGGTGTAGATGGAGGGAGCCCGTAAATCAGCGGATGATTATTTTTCGATAGTTATCGCCCTTAAATTGCAGAGTTTACGCCATTTGTAAATACACATAATAAAATTAAAATTAAATATGTGCAATATTCCGCCAGTGAAGTTTTCGTTTGTTTTTCACCATAGGCCTGGCACAAAGCGGGAAAGTTTTAGCTAAAGGACTGAAATATCGACCGCAGCAAGACATTTTGAAATATATTGATAAATAACGAAGCTGACGTCACATCCGTTTGCTTTATTTTGAAAACTTGAAAAAAAAAAGACGTTTATCTTTGACATCCAATAGAACCGGAAGTAGTCAAGATAGAGCTCTGGAAATTATCATCTTTTATGCGCCTGACACTCCCCTATCACACTGGCAAGAAATTATGTTGCTGACATTACTGTACAAATTGGAAAACGTTTGTAAAGATCACCCGTTAGCAGCCAAAATTCGGCAAAAATTCGGCAAAATCGTTGAAAAGTATGTACATTTTTCAACTTCGAATGCCTATAGCTCTCTTATTTGACCAGATAGCAGAGAACGGTCAGCTTTCCAATGCAAAAAGAATTTTTGAAATCGGTTGGAAAATAAGGAAGTTATAGAAAGTACTTCCGGTTTCGTGGAAAGTGGCATTCAGAGATTTCTGAAAATCTCTAAGTCTCTGCTCACACTTGATCCGAATCGGCATGCAAAATTTGAAGTCGATCCGACCAGCGGTTTGGGCTGTAGACTGAACGGCTGAATAAAAAAAAAGAAAAAGAAAAACAACGAATACAATAGGTTTTCGGCGCAGCCGAAAGCCGCCTCAAACCTAACAATAGGTTTTCGGCGCAGCTGAAAGCCGCCTCAAACCTAACTAGATTGGTCAGTAGGCGAGGCTTACAGAATATACCCCGCGTGGGCCCAGGTACCTCTAAATATGTAAAAACTAGATTGGTCAGTAAGCGAGGCTTACGGAGTGCCCCCCGCGTGGGCCCAGGTACCCCTAAATATGTAAAATGTTCCAATGTGGGCTTGTGACCTTGACTCTGGGCTTAGCGGGGGCGGCACGAACGTGAATGTGAAGCGGATCCGAGCAAGGAAATAGAAGTTATAACCGATTTCTCTGATGTTAAGTTTTGTAAAGAGACTAAGTATGTGATCGTGACCTTGGGATCAGCGGGGATATGTCACAGCATGATAGTAGAGACTTAGAGGAATGCATGCATGAAATATTAAGACTTTTAGATGAAGTTATAACATATTTCTATAATGTTAAGTTTTGTAAAGAGACTAAGTATTTGACCTTGACCATGGGATCAGCGGGGGTTGGACGGTCGTGGATTTGGCACAGCATGGTAGTAAAGCCTTATAGGAATGCATGTGTGAAATATTAATCACTTTAGATGAAAGAAATATAAGTTATAACAATATTTCTCTGATCTTAAGTCTTGTAAAGAGACTAAGTATTTGACCTTGACCATGAGATCAGCGGGGGTTGGACGGTCGTGGATTTGGCACAGCATGGTAGTAGAGCCTTACAGGCATGCATGTGTGAAATATTAAGCATTTTAGATGAAGGAAATAGAAGTTATAACAATATTACTCTGATGTTACGTTTTGTAAAGAGACTAAGTATTTGACCTTGACCATGGGATCAGCGGGGGTTGGACGGTCGTGGATTTGGCACAGCATGGTAGTAGAGCCGTACAGGAATGCATGTGTGAAATATTAAGCATTTGAGATGAAGGAAACAATATTTATCTGATGTTAAGTCTACGGACGCACGGACGCACAGGCAACCTGACTCCAGTATACCCCCACCCCCCACACAACTCGTTGCAGGGGGTATAAAAAGTGTATCGGCTTGTGACCTTGACTCTGGGATTAGTGGGGGCGGCACGATCGTGAATTTGTCACAGGGTGGTAGAGGTCCATTGGAGCAATGTGTGTGTGAAATGTGAAGCAGATCCGAGCAAGGAAACAAAAGTTATAACCAATTTCTCTGATGTTAAAGGTACATGCCCACTCAGTAGGCACAAACTGTTCTTTATATCAGAGACATCATCTGAGACATTTTCTGACAAAACAAACATTCATTCACCATTACCTCACTTATTGATTGGCATTATTATACATTTTATATCAGATGTAAATTTCCACACTGATATCAGGGGCGATAACCGTGTTTCCTTAAAATGCTAACGGCCATTATTATTTAGTATCTGTATTTATTTTTTGATGTGCAGTGATCATACTTAATAATCTGCCGAAAATATAATTTGTTCAAGTGATACATTTAATTAGTATAAATAATTAAAAAAATATCATACCTCATTTGCATATGAAAATAGCCTGATACCACTGCGCGTCACTACCAGTAAAATAAATATTACTAAATGATTTTAGCGGGGTTGGACGATCATGGATTTGGCACGGCATGGTAGTAGAGCCTTACAGGAATGCATGTGTGAAATATTAAGCATTTTAGATGAAGGAAATAGAAATTATAACATATTTCTCTGATGTTAAGTTTTGTAAAGAGACTAAGTATTTGACCTTGGGACCAGCGGGGGTTGGACGGTAGTGGATTTGGAACAGCATGGTAGTAGAGCCCTACAGGAATGCATGTGTGAAATATTAAGCATTTTAGATGAATGAAATAGAAGTTATAACAATATTTCTCTGATGTTAAGTTTAGTGACGGACGGACACACACACACACACGGACGGACGGAAAACCTGACTCCAGTATACCCCCCACAACTCGTTGAGGGGGGTATAACTATTTGGACATTCCCTGCATTGAGAAACCATATATTAATGTGTTTCCCAGAATAAAGTGTTGCCGAATACTTAGGGCTATTACGGTACATTGGATGAACAGCTAAACCATCCATGAAAATAAACTAGACTAGAAATGTGGCCTGTCGGCACACGAATGCCCCCGCTGGCAGCCAAAGAAAACGAAGCATATTTGATTATAAGCCATTTACCCGAGTGCTAAGGTTTTGAACGCACCAAGTCTGTGACCTTGACCCTGGGCTTAGTGGGGGCGGGACGAATGTGGATTTGTCACAGGGCGGTAGAGGACCATTGGAGCAATGCGTGTGTGAAATGTGAAGCAGATCCGAGCAAGGAAACAGAAATTATAAGCCATTTACCCAGCGTTAAGGTTTCGAACGCACCAAGTCTTTGACCTTGACCCTGGACTTAGCGGGGGCGGGACGAATGTGGATTTGTCACAGGGCGGTAGAGGATCATTGGAGCAATGCGTGTGTGAAATGTGAAGCAGATCAGAGCAAGGAAACGGAAATTATAAGCCATTTACCCAGCGTTAAGGTTTCGAACGCACCAAGTCTGTGACCTTGACCCTGGACTTAACGGGGGCGGGACGAGTGTGGATTTGTCACAGGGCGGTAGAGGACCATTGAAGCAATGCGTGTGTGAAATGTGAAGCAGATGCGAGCAAGGAAACAGAAATTATAAGCCATTTACCCAGCGTTAAGGTTTCGGGACGTACGTACGGACGCCGGTAACACTATATGCCCCCCTCACCATTCGGTGGCGGCGGCATAAACATTGTTTGTAAAACAAAATGACACCGCTGTTGAGCACTCATGAATACAACAGCAATCACTGAGTGAGTGATTGGAGAAACAATTATTTTCAGAGCATAACTGCGGATGGATCGGTGGGACAGGGAAAGTGTTATCCTACACACTCCTGCACTTGATGGTTGGAATGTATACCGAGTATGAATAGAATCGGCCAAAAACTGTAGAAGTAGTTCGGCAGGCAAGGGAAATTTTTTATTTCAGAGTCAAACAAGAGTTGTCAGAGGACAACGAAGCGCGCCCGGTGGCAGCAAAGGAACCGAGGGCACATTTGAACGTGGATTTGCGACAGCGCAGTAGAGGACCATTGGAACAATGCGTGTGTGAAATATGAAGCCAATCCAAGCAAGGAAACAGAAAATATAGCCCATTATTTAACCGAGCGACTGAGCGTTAAGGTTTCGAGATGCACAAAGTATGGCCACAGCGCAGTAGAGGACCCTTGGAGCAATGTGTGTGTGAAATATGAAGCAAATCCAAGCAAGTAAACAGAAAATATAGGCCATTATTTACCCGAGCGATTGAGCGTTAAGGTTTCGAGATGCACAAAGTATGTGACCTTGACCCTGGGCTTAGAAGGGGTGGCACGGACGTGGATTTGCCACAACGCAGTAGAGGACCCTTGGAGCAATGCGTGCGTGAAATATGAAGCCAATCCATGCAAGGAAACAGAAAATATAGGCCATTATTTAACCGAGCGACTGAGCGTTAAGGTTTCGAGATGCACAAAGTATGTGACCTTGACCCTGGGCTTAGAAGGGGCGGCACGGACGTGGATTGGCCACAGCGCAGTAGAGGACCTTGGAGCAATGTGTGTGTGAAATATGAAGCAAATCCAAGCAAGTAAACAGAAAATATAGGCCATTATTTACCCGAGCGATTGAGCGTTAAGGTTTCGAGATGCACAAATATGTGACCTTGACCCTGGGCTTAGAAGGGGCGGCACGGACGTGGATTTGCCACAACGCAGTAGAGGACCCTTGGAGCAATGCGTGCGTGAAATATGAAGCCAATCCATGCAAGGAAACAGAAAATATAGGCCATTATTTAACCGAGCGACTGAGCGTTAAGGTTTCGAGATGCACAAAGTATGTGACCTTGACCCTGGGCTTAGAAGGGGCGGCACGGACGTGGATTTGCCACAGCGCAGTAGAGGACTCTTGGCGCAATGCCAGTAGACTTTGAGCCCATTGTGGGTTGTGTGAAATATGAAGCAAATCAAGCAAAAAGGAAACAGAAAATATAGGCCATTATTTACCCGAGCGACTGAGCGTTAAGGTTTCGAGATGCCCAAAGTATGTGACCTTGACCCTGGGCTTAGAAGGGGCGGCACGGACGTGGATTTGCCACAGCGCAGTAGAGGACCCTTGGAGCAATGCGTGCGTGAAATATGAAGCAAATGCAAGCAAGGAAACGGACAATATAGGCCATTATTTACCCGAGCGACTGAGCGTTAAGGTTTCGAGATGCACAAAGTATGTGACCTTGACCCTGGGCTTAGGAGGGGCGGCACGGACGTGGATTTGCCACAGAGCAGTAGAGGACCCTTGGAGCAATGCGTGTGTGAAATATGAAGCAAATCCAAGCAAGGAAACAGAAAATATAGGCCATTATAATTTTTTGAGGACGGACGGACGGAAGGGCGCGCTAAAAAGAGGCATAATTGTGCGGATGGATCAGTAGGACAGCAAACATTTTTACGTTACGCACTCCTGCACTTGATGGTAGGGCTGTATAGCGAATGTGAAGAGAATCGGCCAAAATCTGTAGAAATAAGTCGCCGGACAAGGAAAATTGTCTACTGACAGACGGGCGGACGTTCGTACGAGAGGGCACTTGTATGGTATTTCTTTTGTTTTCTAGGTATCCAATAAGGATATTTTCTATTGTTCCAAGTAGTCGTTTCTGTCAAAATGTTCCGGGTTTATACGTGTACAAAATGTTGTGCGTTGCGTATCCGTGGAGTTTCCGTTAGTTGCGTTTCAAACCGTGTGTCGTCTATGTGTAATACGTTTTCGGCCATGCGTTGCGTTTCCCCACTCTTGCGCATGCGCGAAAGTCGAACAAACCGTGTTCAACGAATTGAGTTTCAAAAGCGGGTAATCCGTGTACAACGGTTGTAAACGTATACAACGGTTGTAAACGTATACAACGCTAAGGTAAACCGTTTAAACGAGTTAACGCTTTCTTTGACGAACGGTTACACGCTTCTACATGTACACAGCATGTACACAGCACCGTACAGATGAAACCGTGTTATACGTATAACACGTTTCCACGGGTTTTAACGCATTACACGTTTTGGTATGCCAACCGTGAATCGCGTAGAATCGTGTAGAATGCGCATGCTCAGATCGTTCTTCGTGTGTGTATATATACTTCTAGACTCACTGCAGGGCTTCTAAAATTTTCAATTTTCAATTTTCCGGTTCTAGACGGATTTTTGAACTCTCAGACCGATTGAGATTTGAAAACTAGTCTTAAAAATCGGTCCGAGAAAAATTGCCAGTCGGCTGCTATTTCGCTATTAACCTTGTAAGTTTTGACCACCAAGTAATTTATGACACATATCCGCAGGCCATATCCGTGTTAAACCAGTGTGCAGCTCGCTGTGTATTCAGTTTCTCCAATTTTTTTCTTAACACACGCGTGGGACAGGTGTATAGCGGATTAGTGACTGAAATAGACTGGCTTCAGCGTAAAGATACAAGAGTTCCTAGACTCGCCATTTCTGATGATGCTAAAATAAAATAAAGAAACCATGCACTGTGTTTATCTGTGTTCGTAATATTTAACCCCAAGTAACTGACACGGACTATCGGCCCGGGCTATTCCATATTAAGTTAGGAACTGTTACATTACGCTGTATTAGGGGTCATTTTTGAGTATATAAAATGTACATGTACGTAGGAATGCCGCAGATCCTGATGAGCCTCGAAAATTGTAATTTTATTTTTTAAGGCCTCGTCCAGTATTCCCGCGACTTTTCCAAGTTTATATCCCCGATAAATTCCACAAAAAGGCCATTCATTCCTTATAATTCCAGCATTTGAAATAAATTCATCAAGAAAATATGTTTATTTTCCGTTTTATTAAGAATTATTTTAACTGCGCCTGACGGTTACGGAAAGTAGTTCGGCATGGAGTTTACTGGGATATAAATTTTGGACAGAGACTTGCTACGGACCAATCAAATGTTAGGGAATTGTGTAAATATTTTTGTGCTGGAATTATCAACATGTATTCCAGAGCTGTCTGACATGCATTTGACACACCAATGCTGTGTATAGATGGAGCATTCAGCAACTATGATTTCCTGTTCTGGTCTCCAGATCCAACCACAAGATCCAGATTTTTTTTCCTCATTCTCTCCCAGGCACAAAAATATCGGATAGTAGTATCAACGGTGATGGTATGGGTGCTTTGTCAATAATGTTTGTTGTTTTTCATGCACAGTGAAACATTTGAAAAGCAAATTAAATCTGTTGAAAATCAACTTTATTTCCTATTTTATATCGGAAGAACATGTGATAAACTCAGTAATCCACTTGCAAAAAAAAAGAAAATGCATTGAATTTGACATCATGGGGTATACATTCTATAATACTCTGTAGACACATAGCTTATCTGAAGCACTGTACACTACTTAGGGTTTAACCATTACAATCAATGCTGAATTACAACTTGTTAACCCTTCCTACGCTGGTGACGGAAATGGCCGTCTGCTTTTTTCTTATTTTTGCTTTAATTCTTAACAAAAAACTGGTTTTGACAGCACATGAGAATCGTCTCCACTGGAGACGATTCTCATGTGCTGTCAAAATCAGGTTTTTGTCGTGAAATATTGAAAATAGAACATTTTCAGCAGACGACAGCATTTAATTCAGCATAGTAAGGGTTAAACATAGTTTGACAGCACTTTAGAAACATATTCAAGTATGTAAACTAAAACCAGATTCTGATTCTCCACATGGTGAACATGTACTGGAAAAAAATTATGTACCAGGCAGAGCTCCAGATAAGCTGCGTATTTGCTTAAATACCCAATTAAAATTGACAAAAACCAAATTGAAATCAGAAGTAGAGAGTATCAAAAAGCAATAACAATGTTGTTGTACCTTTATCATGCTGCAGAAAACAATAAACAGACCATTCTATGAAAACACATCTTATTATTTCATTAGAAATGTCTCAAAGTAGACAATTCTAATGAAAAGCCAAGATATGTTTTCATTTCGAAGCAAATCATTCAATAATTGCTGTCTGTTGATGTGTAAACAGTAGTGATTTTATTTTACCCAATTAAAATTTTGAAATACCCTATTGCTTCAGAAATGATGGAGTGGCAATACCCAATTACTAATTTCTTATCTGGAGCCCTGACCATGTATATAAAGCAAATATTCATGAATACAGTCGTCGGACATGGCATATTATGTAGAAAAGTTATATATTAATTACAGTGAAACCTCTCTAAACCGGACACCCTGGGATGTCCCCACGTTGTCTGGCTTAGAAAGGATTCACTGTAAATCAGGGATTTGATCATTCTGAGCCATAATTGTGTGCTATGCGATCACAAACAGACTTTAGCACTTGATACAAGAAATCACAGGTGTTTTTTTGGTGTCCGGTTTAGAGAGGTTCCACTGTAATTGTAAAGTGGATTTAGTTGAGCGCACTGTTTTATTCCATTGCACGCCTATTTCCCTCTTTAACCAGCTGAATAAATTTTGTTGTCTGCTTTTAATTTCTATTATCCATTTTTCTCATCAAAAACATGCTTTGACAGCACTTCAGAATCATTTCCATGATTCTAAAGTGCTGTCAAACAAAATTTTATTCAGAAAAAAAGGCAAAATATAAAACAACAGCAACGACAATTTTCGTGCCCGTTCAGGGTACAAAAATTGTCGTCTGCTGTTGCTTTATATTTTGCCTATTTTCTCAATAAAAGCTTGGTTTGACAGCACTTTAGAAAACCTTTCCATTGGAACACAAGGGTTAAACCGTGTACTCACGCATTGAGGTGCTGCAAGAGCTTGGAGAGCTCCTCAAAGTGTCCTTTCTCCACCATCCTGTCGGACTCGTCCACCACTAGATGGCCCACGTCCTCCACCCCAGCCAGGTACGTCTCCGCCTGGAGAGGGAAAACATATTTATCTAGTTAATGGTGTTTAATGGCCTGTCAACAGCTACTGTCTGTTTCATGTAAACCTGCCCACCACAGCCATGTACGTCTCTGAATGGCGAAGGAGGAGAAAACATATTTATCTAAAGTTAGTTAATGGTCGTTTAAATGGCTGTCAACAGCTACTGTCTGTTTCATGTAAACCTGCACACCACAGCCATGTACGTCTCTGAATGGCAAAGAAAAATGTGAAATGGTTTACATGTATGTTTATGGGCGTTTAACCCTTAGAATGAGGAAAAGAAAACATTTCGTCTGCTGTTGTTTTAAATTCTATCTTCATTCTCAATCAAATCAAAACAAGGTTTCACAGCACTTTACAATCATTAAAATTGGAAATGATTCTAAAGTGTTTTCAAACCATGTTTTTGATGAGAAAAATGGAAGATAACACACAAAAAGCAGGCGACAAAATTTAATTTAGCACAGTAAGGGTTAACAGCCTGTCAACAGCTCTACTGTCTGTTTCATATAAACCTGCCCACCGCAGCCAGGTGGGTCTCCGTCTGGCGAGGGAAATGGGGAAAGGGTTTATGCAGGGATGGGAACAGTTCCAAATGCCAAATCTTGAAAATGACTAAAATACATCATTTTGCACCTACAAATGCGTAAAAGTGTGATTCCCATGCTGAAGAATTAGTATTTTTTCAGCAAATATATCCTGTAAATTCCCACACCTGTTTATGTTTCATGGCGTTTAACCCTTAGAATGCGGAAAACAAAAAAATGTCATCTTTCTGAATTAAAACATGGTGTCCCGTCAATAAACACATAAACAGCAGCCCAGCCGGGTACATCTGTGCCTGGCGAGGGAAATGGTGGAAGGGTTTACAGGGCTCCAGATAAGGAATTAGTAATTGAGTATTGTCACTCCATCATTTCTGAAGCAATTGGGTATTTACAAATTTTAATTGTGTAAAATAGAATCACACTACTGTTTACGCATCAGCAGACAGCACTTGTTGAATAGTTTGCTTCTAAATGAAAACACATGTTGGTATTTCATTAGAATTGTCTCCTTGGAGACAATTCTAATGAAATACCAAGATGTGTTTTCATGAAAAAATAAGAAAATATGTTATATTTCTGGTCTGTTTATTGTTTTCTGTAGCATGATAAAGATACCACAAAGTTTTCATTGCTTTTTGATACTCAACACTTCTGATTTAAATTGGGGTTTTGGTAATTTTAATTGGGTATTTACGCAAATACGCACCTTATCTGGAGCCCTGGATTTATGTTTAATGACATTTAACGGCTGGTCAACAGCTCTACTATCTGTTTCATATATAAACCTACCCACCCCAGCCAGGTTTGCATTATTTGGAAGTTGTATGTATATTTCACATCAATATCATATACAGATGGAACGAAATTGTAGCTGTGATTGGAGAAATGTGACTTATGGGCTTTAGTACCAGTGTAAATCCAGATCAGCCTGTGCATCCACCGTGCAACTGATCAGGATCTGCACTGTTCGCCATTCCATCGATGAAAAAGTCATGCTTCTGACTGACAAGCGATACACATGTAGATCGTTGTCGGGCTACACGATTGTGGTATTTGATCAGCAGCTACACTGGTCACAAATTCCATAAGCCCCATTTCTCCAGTCACAGCCACATATGAGGGGAGAACACCTCAAATTCCTACCACTTCTTGATAAACTTGGTGTCAAAAGATGGTATTACCTATATATTGATGTGACTAGAGAAATCTCCGACTACCCCGAAAACTGGCATCTCGACCATACATTATTCAGTACCATCCAGACACATATAATCCTGCTACGTGAGTTTTCGTGCCCACGTCACGACATGCTTTCATTTCGAAGCAAACTATTCAATAATTGTGGTCTGTTGATGTGTAAACAGTAGTGTGATTTTATTTTACCCAATTCAAATTTTGAAATATCCAATTCCTTCAGAAATGATGGAGTGACAATATTCAATTACTAATTCCTTATTTGGAGCCCTGATGCCATGTCTCTATAACATGTTTAACTTCTATTTGACATTTATCATTTATCATTTATTTGCTATAGCTATAGCTATAGGTAGTAAAGCCATAGAGCTATGTCGATTACTCACCTAGTTTTTGTTTCTCATCAAGCTTTACTTTCTTTTTCTTCTTCAACATCCGCTGTGGGCCGGTGTGTAGCACGGTCAGCCTCGCCGAGAATATATACGTGTGGCGTCTCGCTTTCTTCTTTGGGTCCCTGAACATAGATTCGAATACGGTATAGAGATACCAAGCTAGTCTCTTTTTATTAGGCAAGGACACAAGTAGGAATGGAATGGAACGGTGCTTAACGGCCCACCAACACAAAAGAGTATCATTTAGGGCCAAGCAATTTAGACGAATAAGAAATTAATAGTAAATACTATGTTATGTTAAATGTGTAGGAATTCTAAGGTTCGCCGAGGAATTCCTACTGTTTCTGAGTCTTGCCTAATGTGCATTTATAGAATTCACCATTTATAGAAGAATTCACCGTTTATAGAATTCACCGTTTATAGAATTCACCATTTTTGTCATACAATGTCGAGTGAAACAGGTCCTGCTTTTCAAGCCTGCCTCGAAATTAATTTTGTGGGGTTGGGAAAGTATGCACCCTTAGACCGCTATCTTATATCTTTTGTCGTCTGCTATTTATTTTTTATTTTCCATTTTTATCATCAAAACATGCTTTGACAGCACTTTAGAATAATTTACAACATGCTTTGACAGCACTTCAAAATCATTTCCATTGGAAATGATTCTGAAGTGCTGTCAAAACCATGTTTTTTATTGAGAAATAAGGCAAGATATAACAGCAACAGCAGACGCCAATTGTTTTGTGTAGCGGTCAAAGGGTTAACCCTTTCAACAGTACAGACCTCTTTTCTGATGTTTGCAAACAGTGTAGATCCAGTGATTTCCTTTTTTTCAGAAAAAAAACACCTCCTTTTTTATGAATGAACTACCGGTAGTCTGAAAATCATTTTGTGATGATTGAATTGTTCGGAAAATTAACACAGTCAATTCCAGTTACTTAGCGTTGAAAGAGTTAATAATAAGAATACCAAATGTCTTAGTACATGATCTGTTTATCCATGAATATAAAGTTCTAATACCACGCTAGTGTCTTTTTATCAGGCAAGGCTAGGAAGCGCGTAGGAATTCCGAGGCCAGCTGAGGAATACTGTTTCCAAGCCAGAATTTTTAATTTAATACAGCTCTGAATAAATAGAATACCTTGTTAGTGTCCTTTCATATCATGTTTAACAGGCAAGGCTAGGAAACGCGTAGGAATTCTGAGGCTCGTCTAGGAATTTCTACCATTTCCAAGCCTTGTCTGATGAACTTGATAGCTCTGGATATGGAACACCAGGGGCCGATTTCATCAAAATTGCAAAGTATATACTTATCTAGTTAAGTATGCTTTGAGGGAGTCATCATTTATTTTGCCCGAAATGCATTATTTCATATAGAACTAACGACTGCATATATTTGATGATTAAAAGTATGCAGAATTATTATACTGAATGTATTACATTATCACAGCCAAAATGGCTGTGATAATGTAATAAATTCAGTACAAATTGTTTTTATCCTTAAATTGAAAATTTCTCCCTCCTATTTTGGTAGATAAGTATACTTTGCAATGTTGGTGAAATAGGCTACTGGCTAATGTCTTTTTACAAGGCAATGCTAGGAAACGCATAGGAATTCAGAGGCTCGGAATTCCAAACCGGGCATGACGACCTTGATATCTTTAACCAACTTATTTATCAGGCAAGGCTAGAAAACGTGAACTTGGAATTCTTACCGATTCCGAGCCAAGTCAGGTCAAAGACATGAGCATGATAATCTATTTATCAGGTAAAGTTTTATGATCGTCTCGTTGAGACAGTTCAAAAGAGTGCCAGTGGTAACAACATGTACATTCGTTGAGAAATAAAAACGCTGAAGAATTTTTTTTGTTAATTTAGATACCTGTACGTGGGTATTCTGCATGTAATGGGTTGGTAATAATGTACATGAACCTGATTGTTTTATCAGGGGATGTCACATATTTTAATTTCCAACTTGCCTGGCGGACATGTAAGACAATGTTTTATAATTTAAGCAAACATGGCAGATACAAACAAATATATTACTGCAATCTTAATTACATACAAGGGCCATTCCAGAAACTTTGAAACTTTTGTTCCAGGTGGTTGTTTGGAACATACATATAATTAGTGATAACAGAAATATAAACTAATAAACTCATAATTTGTACACTGGTTGAAGTAACGGACCGAGGTCTATATTAAATATGCCTAAAAGCATCAATAAATGAAGAACAAATATAGGCTAAATTTTTTTTTTTTTACTCCCTCCTATACATATTTTAAACAAGAATTCCGCGGAATCAAATGTCTCGCCTTGTCTCGCGTTGACATTGACCCTGGAGCCTTGACCTTGACCCTGGGGCCCCGAGAATAGTCCTATATTCATATACATATCATAATAAAGGTATGAATAAAGTTTGATGTAGCTGATACGGTGTTGCAGTAATGACTGTAACACGAAAACTTAACATTGAATGATGACGCCGCCGCCACCGCCAACTCCGGAAAAGCAAAACCTATGTCTCGCTTTCCGCTTTTGCGGGCGAGACAAAAATAGTATAAAAACATTTTATTTAAATATTTTTTAGCTTAATTTTCTTTTTTTAATTTATTGATGCTTTTAGGCATATTTAAAATACAGGTCACTCTCGTTATCTCATGCAAAACCTATGTCTCGCTTTCCGCTTTCGCGGGCGAGACAAAAATAGGATAAAAACTTCTTTTTTTTAAATATTTTTTAGCTTATTTTCTTTTTTCATTTATTGATGCTTTTAGGCATATTTTATTTAATATACAGGTCACTCTCGTTATCTCGAAGTCGAATGGACTGATGAAAATATATCGACATCCGAACTTCGAGATAACAATTCGCCAAATTTATCGGAAAAAAATCCGAACAAAATCGGAAAAAAATGCCTCTTTACTTTATTTCCAGGTTTTCATAAATCGCGGCTTGAGTTTATTTTAAGCTGTTTTCATAATTAACCGACGATTTACTTATTGCTACACCGTTTACTGAATTCATTTTTCTGTTAAAAGAAATTTGATATCACACGAAGTTTAATTGATTAATTATGGTTTTAAGTGAACTGCTTGAACAAATATTTTAATTCCCAACTTACAGTACCTGGCGGACATACAAGGGCCATTCCAGAAACTTTGAAACTTTTGTTCCAGGTGGTTGTTTGGAACATACATAGAATTAGTGATAACAGAAATATAAAATAATAAACTCATAATAAACATAATTTTTAGCTTATTTCTCTCTCTCATTTATTGATGTTTTTAGGCATATTTAATGTATTTATAGACATCGGTCTGTGACTTCAACCTGTGATTTGTACATCAGTTTTCCAAATATACCATGATAACCATAAATATTTGCACACCATCTGTTTCAATAAGCCCTTATAGCATAAGAGGTTTCCCAAAACCATTTGTATCCAAATACATGGTTATCATGATCGACCACCAGTACAACGATACTAAAACTAAACATTGGGACATTCTTTGTTGTAGGTAACCATGTACTTATATGTGTTTCCCAGAACAAATACTGTCCAAATATTTAGGGTTATTACGGTAATGACATTTGCATCATTTTTATGGAAATTATGCAGATTTGTACAAGGTTTATCGTGCTTATCATTGTCATATCCTGCATTCTCTAGCTACAGAGCTCCAGATAAGGTGCGTATTGGCGTATTTTACGTACTTATTTTAGCAGAATTGATTATCAAAAGTGGGAGTACAAAATACTTGCAGCAATGTGAAAATATGCATTGATTTTCAAATTGAGTAGTGAAAATACTGTAATAAAGTTAAAAATGTACTTAGTTGAGCTGCACAAAGCTCAAATAAGTACATTTTTTAATTTGTTTTATTTTTTATCATTTGTTCCCTATTTAATGAGAAAATCAGTACATGTAATACACTATGAAATCTGGGGTGATAATACTCTTTAGATACAAAACTTATCTGGAGCTCTGTAGATGCGCACATTCTTGTCACAACACATTCAACAGACTCCAGCACATTAAACAGACCAAATATTGTATGCAACACATTAGCACAACAGACCACGGCTAAATTTCTTAATCCTTTCAGCCCTATGTAACTGGAATGAATTTAATTTTTCGACCGATCCAATCGCCACAAAATGAATTTCAGACCAGTGCATTTATGAAAAGGGAGGTGGGTTTTTCTTTCTAAAAAATTACTTGCCAAAAAAGTGCAGATACTGATGAGACGGCTCGCTAAGCGCCGGCTCATCTGGATCTACACTGTTTGCAAACACCGCTATAGAGGTCTGTAGTGTTGAAAGAGTTAAACGGACCAAATGTTTTCCTTACCACAGTAAGTGCAACAGCCCATGATTTTATTCTTTAAATTGCTATCACCACCAGGGCTCCAGATAAGGAATTAGTAATTGAGTATTGTCACTCCATCATTTCTGAAGCAATTGGGTATTTCAAAATTTTAATTGTGTAAAATAAAATCACACTACTGTTTACTACAAATCAACAGACAGCAATTATTGAACAGTTTGCTTCGAAATAAAAACACATCTTGACATTTCATTAGAGACAATTCTAATGAAATACCAAGATGTGTTTTCATGGAAAATAAGAAATATATGCTATATTTGTGGTCTGTTTATTGTTTTCTGCAGCATGATAAAGGTACAACACAATTGTTATTGTTTTTTGATACTCGCTACTTCTGATTCCAATTGGGTTTTTGGCAATTTTAATTGGGTATTTAAGCTTATCTGGAGTCTGCACCACTTACAATAGCAAAATCCCATCAGAAATACAAATAAATTCTCATGACACCTGCCGTACTCCCGTTTTATGTATTTGTCAGGGCAACGTCTACAACTATTTCCCATTTTGTCAACAATGTCATGAATTTCTAATCTGGTACACAACATGTGGACGTATGAGACAATAATATGTGCGATATTGTTGTACTGTTTATTATTACTTTACTTTTCGGGATCTGGTAAAACAACCAAGTTTCTGACCATGACATAACTAGTCCCTTACATTACACATGTTTCTAGTATACTAACACAGGGTTCCCACTCTTTTGGGAAGACCAAATTCCATGACTTTCAAGGACCTGTTTTCGAAATTCAAGGAACCATATTTGCATGGATGATGCTGATGGAACGGTTTCGAGCCTGGAATACACTTGTGTTGGGGAGAGAAGTTACTTCTCTTCTCTCCCCAACACAAGTGTAGTCCAGGCTCGATACCGTTTCATGAAGTACTTCAGTTCTGAATTTACAAAATCCCGATTTGGTGCCAGGTGCCCTTACCACATAAAATAATTTGGCTCGAAATCATGAAATTGCACTGAACTTTGCTCAACAACACCAATAATTGTACTGGAATCCAAATTCCATGACTTTCAATGAATGACCTTTTCAGAAAAAGAGGCAAATTCCATGACTGTCCAGGCCTGGAATCCATTTTTCCAAATTCCATGACTTTCCAGGAATTTAAGGACCAGTGGGAAACCTGCTAAAACCACCACAATATCTCAGGAAAATATGGACAAAATTGATGGTATTTTCCGCAAATGATATCTAACAGTTGACAAAAAATCATGAACAGAAAATATTACAGTTTTTGTAAATATGTATATATTATTGTCTGAAGTCTACTTCAAAGAAATAAAGGTAAGTCAAGTGTTAGAGCAAGTTTCAATATTTTTGGAATGTCCCCCATATTCATTTTCCAATAAATTGTCACTGATAATGTTTGTAATGTTTGTAATGTTTGTAATGATTGTAATGATTATAATGATTATAAGGGTAACGTAAGACACGTTTTGAGTGTTTGGCAGATAAAATATGTGTCGAGTGACACTGAATCAATGTTATATTTTGTATATTTTGATGAATTGTGTGGGAATGTGTGTATGCAAATTGCATAAATATTATTTTAATATTTCGCAATGGAAGAGGATTATATGTTGTGACTACTCATTTGACACAAGGTTTGAATCCAATAATTTTTTCAGAATGCCATGGATAATTAATTTGAACCCTTAGACCACTACTCAAAAGTTCAAAACAATTGTAGTCTGCTGTTGCTTTTATATCTTGCCTTATTTCTCAATAAAAACATGGTTTGACAGCACTTCAGAATCATTTCCAATGGAAAAGATTCTGAAGTGCTGTAAAAGCATGTTGTAAATTATTCTAAAGTGCTGTTAAAGCATGTTTTTGATGATAAAAATGGAAAATAGAAAATAAACAGCAGACGACAACAAAAATATGATAGTGGTCTAAGGGTTAAGAACTACATTTGGCATGTTGTTTTTTTATTTCAAGGTCAAATTTTTTCTCATTCTTCTGATAAATTTTATTCTGGAAAAAATCAAACAGCGTCTATATACATGTATTTACATTTAGTATGGCTAGGCTGAGTTTTGGGCTACAATTTGGGCTTCCCAAAACAATGGGCGTTCCAATATTTCGGTTAATTGAGTCATTCCATGTCAAAGCACATAGTGGTTAACCACAGCCTGATCAAAAATGTGACTATTAGCCGATGTTTGACCTGTAAAATCTAACTGTGACCTTGGATCTGCGTATTTAGGTATTGAATGTGACACATTGTTTCATACGGCAAACATTTGGCACATCATGGCAAACATTTGTGGCAAATCATTTTAAAGTGAATGTGAATGGGTTTAACGTCCCAGTAAAGGTCATATGGAGACGGGACCACAGTTTAAAGTCTCATCCGACAGACCAGGGGGCCGTTTCACTAAACTTTGCAAGAGTGTTCGTAAGTGCAAAATTATTATAGTCTGTAAATTTCACACTAACAATGTTTTCTTGTAAACAATTATTAGATTTACATATATTGAGCATAGGCTGCATATGCATGCAGCCCTATGCTCAATAAATGTAAATCCATCGATTGAACTTTTCAGACGATCCTAAATTTGCACTTACGAACATTTTAGTCATACAAAGTTTAGTGAAACGGGCCCCAGTGAGATGGAAATACTAAATGTATGTAAGTATTTTTCACACGCAGGGTCAGGATTGAACTCAAAACCTCCGGTATTGAAGTCCAGTGCCATATCCCTAGGCCACAAACTGGTATGTGATTAAATTGATACATCGTCTCATTATGGCAAACATTTGTGGCCAATCATTTGAATTGATGATATACAGTGAAAACAAAATTTTAACAGACTCTGTGTAATAATCACAGTTCATATATCGAAAATTAAATATGGGTATATTGTTTTCGTCACGGGTGTCCGTCCATCTGTCCGTCACGTTTCTTGTAAAAAGGAAAACTTTTTAACCGTAATAGCTATGACTTGATACTTAGTGTGTGCCTTCCTTGTGGTGAATAGATGTGCAAAGTGAATTTAGATTTTTAGACCCCCGGTCATGCATTATCTCCCCCTTTTCTACTTAGAATTTCCCAATTTTGCATTGTAAGAAGTAAAGTAAAACTTTTTAACTATAATAGTTTAGGACTCGAAACTTGGTGTATACCTTCCTTATGGTGTATAGATGCGCAAAGTGAATTTCGATTTTTCATTCGATCCACGGTCATGGATTATCTCCCCCTTTTTGACTTAGAATTTCCCAATTTTGCCTTGTAAGAAGTAAAGACGTACAACTTTGTTACTACATGTATAAATGCTAGGGACTCAAAACTTGGTGTATGCCTTCCTTATGGTGTGTAGATGCACAAAGTGAATTTCATTTTTTTATACGACCCCCAGTCATGGATTCTCTCCCAATTTTGCCTTGTGAGAAGTAAAATCTTACCGTAATAGGCAGGGACTTGACACTTGGTGAGTGCATTCCTAATGGTGTGCAGATCGATGCACAAAGTGAATTTTGATTTTTCAATCGACCCCCGGTCATGGATTATCTCCCCCAATTTTGCCTTTAAGAAGTAAAACTCACCCTTATAGGTAAGGACTTGAAACTTGGTGTGTGCCTTCCTTAGATGCGCAAAGTGAATTTCGATTTTTGATTCGAGCCCCGGTCATGGATTATCTCCCCCTTTTCGAATTTGTATTTGGGAAAAGTCGGTATATTGCGATGGCGTGCCATCAACTGTGCTCTAGTTAATACATTAATTTCGAGCACATCTTGTTGTTAGAGCACCAGCCCCTTCGCATGGACCTGTCTGCTGGAATTAAGCCTGGTTCATAAACGAGCTTTCGAATTGCGATACTATTATGTTATTGCCTGTTTGACACAGAATCGATCGAGCACAAACGGTGACATGGTTCGTGTCACAGGAAATTACGTCAACAAGGCCGAACCTCTGGTTATAAATATGACTTTCTACGAATTGAACATTTAATGATTAATTGTATAGATATTGGCGAAAGCGTCACAATATGCGATTAATCAAGACGAAATGCTATGCTTGTATTGGTCGAGAAACTAGGGCGCAAACAATAAACATTGTTTGTGGGGGGTGGGGGGGGGTGTATGGGTTATAAGGATCCTTTAGGCAATTATTTACAGCAAACTTGATAGGGGTGGGGTTAAAATTTACATTTTATTTGGGCGACTTGACATGGAATGACCCAGTTACATTAACATTACTTAATTTTACAACAGATTTGAACAATGGATGCTAATGTTACCAATGTGGATGTTTCTTGTGACTTGCTACTCATTGCTGATGACAGAGACGTGATTATCAGGTATATTCATGCAATAAAGCGCCAGTTTGAAACAATAAAACCACCATCTACAGTCAAACATTGTGTTATATTTGACTACGAGAAGGAGATGCATTCAATAAAATGCAGGAAAATCGTCTTCATGTTGTCTCAACACACCAAGTCCCTGAAAACAATGGTCCCAGTGTGGCTAGAAGCTCTGGGCATTGATTCCAAGCAGACTGATCGATATTTAGTGATCAACTATGATGAAGCTCTGAACAGAGATGGAAAGGGAGAGTTTGCGGTACATGAAGGGCAGAACATTCTTCATATCAATGCAATCGCCAATGTTCATCTTTGGTTCATCTTTGGTGGCCGAAGTTGCTGGTGTTCTATTTTGGGAGAAAGAAGACGAAATCAGATGAAGATGTAACATGTTTCTTGAAGAATGCGGCAGAAAATGGAGACCAATCAAAAGAGTTGTTGGCCAATATTAAATATGCTTTCAATCAAATGGATATACATGTAGATGACACTATTTTCGACAGTAAATGTTGTGTTCTTGTAGCTGATAGAGGCCACAATGCAGAGGTTACTATGAACAAGGAGATGTTGGGTACTGTGAGACGTGCCAAGATTAAAGGTTGTAAAGTTCACACTGTTGTGGCTGCTGGGAACGCGATACCCGACGGCCTGAGATGGGCTACACACTTTGTGCACAATCAAACGCAGCAATTACGCTTCTGGCTATGGCTGCTGATAGATCTTGACATTATTGGTGCTAGACGTTGTGTGATTATCAACGACCATTTAATAGTGAGACCAAAGCCACCCATAAGACTACGTGTGAATATAATCTCTCGCTATTCAACTTCCAGATTAATATCCTGGAAAACTCAATACACTGCACATAGTAGTTTGAGTAAAAAGTGTTTTGCTGTCGTAGAGCGGGAGATGGACACAAGGAATCAGTGGACTATTGTAAAGAAAGTGGTGGACAAACAAAGGTCAGTCACAGTGGTAGCTGATATAGGTCAGAGGTACCGTGTGAAAATGGAGACAGAACACGGTGATTCTGACTACATGTACATACCAGTGAAGGAAGAACATACCATTCCTCATTCTTTCAAATTATTTGGAGATATGCACGACACAAATTTTGTGACGCACGTGTGTACACACCTGGCCAAATTTTAGGGTCGCAACCCCCCCCCCCCCCACCCCCCCCCCCCCCCCCACACCCCCCCCCCCCCCCCCCCCCCCCCCCCCCCCCCCCCCCCCCCCCCCCCCCCCACCCCCCCCCCCCCCCCCCCCCCCCCCCCCCTCTGATTACGCGCCTGAAAGTATACTTAGCTAGATAAGTAAGCTTAGCAATTAAACAGAAAGACTAAACATATGGAGAGAAAAGATGTATAAAACAAACCAATCTTTTGGGCTAGGGAAGTTCAACCAACTGAAATTGGCCGATACGATACATCAGCGTGAACAATTTCAGCAGATATTTGAGAAACTGACCCATACCATGGTCCACTTAAGGTCAAATTTATTGGACATGACTGTCACACGAGACATACTTATCAATTAAGGTGAGGCTTCAGAAATACCATACAATTCTCTGAATGGTAATGGAATGTTAAATAGAAATAAATGTATTGATATAATAATTAAATATTCAAAATTAATGATTATGGTTTATCTGGTCTAACCAAGGGGGAATTGGTTTATCTTTTATTATGATGGACAGCATAATTATGGAGTTTTAGTACTATGCACCAATTTAACCCTTTGATCACTAAGTAACTAGTATGGACTGTTCCATGTCGACTTTAGAACTATTACATTAACCTGAAAAGGGGTGGTTTGTTTTTGTCAAAATCAGAAAATATCCACAGTGTTTGCTGCTCAAATAAGTGAATTTTTTTTATTTTTGTTTTATTTTTTATCATGTGTTCCCTATTTAATGACTTTAATGAGGAAGAACATCAATAATACAGTTGTAAAAGTAAAATACGTGTTGAATTTGAAATATGGGGATATACTACTCTTTAGAAACAAAACTTATCTGGAGTCTGAGTATTAATACGGACACTTTTGCAAGAACTTGATTGATCCAATAAAACGGTTACAGTGAGTATCAATTGGTCTACACTGATCGCCAAATAGGTTGATATCCTTGTGAGTGGCAGTGAGTTGTTAAATTAAACATGAGATTAATTATTATAAAAAGCTTTGTCATCAATGGCTTTAGCCATATAATATTTACAATGCTGAATTAAATTTTGTCGTCTACTGTGGGATGCATAGGGATCAGGCTGATCTGGATCTACACTGGTTGCAAAACCTATAAACCCCATATCTCCAGCCATGTTTGTAGCTGTGACTGGAGAAATAGGGCATACGACATGTGTGCCCAGTCTAGTTTTTGATCTTCCAGCACACTCCTGCATTCAGGTAAGTATCTATACTATTTATGCAAAGCATATATTTAATAGCCAACAGTGTAGATTTGATTGTTTGTTTGTTGGGGTTTAACGACCTATCAACAGCTAAGGTCATTTAAGGCCGGGTCAATGGGTTTAGTACTAAATCTCATATATTACCTGTACACATGGCAGGGGGTGGGGGGGATCCCAAAATAAGAACTGAATATTTACAATAAAAAAAAACAACAGTGTAGAGCCTGATCAAACTGCGCGAATGCGCAGGCTGATCTGGATCTAAACTGGTCGTAAAACAATAAGCCATATATCTCCAGTAGCAGCCGCATATGACAATCTATTATCGAACACATAATTATAATAATGTATATTTATATGAAAATATTACAATGGGAGTTTTAATAGATTCCAACACAATGACAATAGAGAATGAATTGACACAAAAAGGTCAAAACGTATTCGTGGCTATAAATTAACACAAAATATAAATTGTATTCAATATCATACAATGTGTATTTTTAACAATGAATAATTTAATATATTCACAGTCTTTGTAGAAATTCACATTATTTAAACTAGCTTCCTTTACCAGAATATTGTCATCTTGTGTTACAAAAAGGATAATTTCGATGTTTAATTTTTGCAAACTTTATAATACTTGTAATATAGTCCAAATTTCTATTCACACTGATTTCTTTCCAGTGAGGCAAAATAGATTGCTTACGGCAAGCATCAGAAATCCTACGCGTTTTCTAGCCTTACCTGTTAACCCTTATTACGCGGGAGACGAAAACTGTCGTAAGCTGTTTTTCATTTTTGCCTTAATTCTTAACAAAAAACGTGTTTTGACAGCACATGAGAATCGTCTCCACTGGAGACGATTCTCATGCGCTGCCAAAACACGTTTTTATCGAGAAATATTGAAAGTAAAACATTTCCAGCAGGCAACAAAATTTAATTCAGCATAGTAAGGGTTAAACTTGATTGACATCAAAATACACTAGCCTGGTATTCTCTATGAATATGCCCGATTTACTCAGAATACAGCAGTCGGTGCCAACATAATTTATTTATTTGATGGTGTCTAAGGCCATTATAAAATAAATGCTAGATTCTCATCCCCGCCGGCCCCGATGTTTTTTATAGGCAATGATAAAAAAAATAAATACGTGGTGGTTGGTTGGGAGCATGCGATGGGTAATTACATATTTTCAGAGAGAAATAAGAAAGACATTGATGAATTGTTAAGTTTAGCCATTATTTACATTCCCAGCATGCAAAGAGTTAACACAAACGATGGTCGATGGTCGGTATTTCCGATATCCTAAAAACATAAAATAAAAACTAAAATTTCACCCCGCCCCCATTTTGAAAAAAAAGAAAGACAAGAAATGACTCTGTCGAACGCGGATGCCACCTGCAGCATATTTGAGAAACTGTGACAAAGTGGTTAACCGAAAAGTGTGACGGACAAAAAGTGTGACGGACGGACAGACAGACAGACAGACGGATGGACTGACGGACGGGACGGACGGACCAGACGGACAGACAGACGGCAAGACGGACGGTCCAAAAACAATATGCCACCCGGCTCTTCATAGAACACGGATGCCCCACATATCGCTTTGATAATAAATGAGGCCAAATTCCAAGACAAATTTGTTTTTTACCTGAGCGTTAAAGTTTGAGAAGCACCAAGTACGTGACCGTGACCCTGGGCTTGGCGGTGGCAGGACGAACGTGGATTTGGCACAGGGCGGTAGAGGACCATTAGAGCAATGCGTATATGAAGTATGAAGCTGATCCGTGAAAGGGAACAGAACTTATAAGATATTTACTTGAGCGTTAAAGTTTTTGAAGCACTAAGTATGTGACCTTGACCCTGGGCTTGGCGGGGGCAGGACGAACGTGGATTTGGCACAGGACAGTAGAGGACCATTAGAGCAATTCGTATATGAAGTATGAAGCTGATCCGTGAAAGGAAACAGAAATTATAAGATATTTACCCGAGCGTTAAAGTTTTTGAAGCACCAAGTATGTGACCTTGACCCTGGGCTTGGCGGGGGCAGGACGAACGTGGATTTGACAAAGGGCGGTAGAGGACCATTAGAGCAATGTGTATATGAAATATGAAGCTGATCCGTGAAAGAAAACAGAAAAGATAAGATATTTATCTGAGCGTTAAAGTTTTTGAAGCATTAAGTATGTGACCTTGACCCTGGGCTTGACGGTGGCAGGACGAACGTGGATTTGGCACAGGGCGGTAGAGGACCATTAGAGCAATGTGTATATGAAATATGAAGCAGATCGGTCGAAGGATGAAGAAATAATGAGACATTTACCCGAGCGTTCAAGTTTTGTGACGGACGGACGGGACGGACGGACAAGGGTAACACTAAATGCCCCCTTCACTATCGTGGTGGGGCATAAAAATGGATGAGAATCTAGCATTTATTCTATAATGGCCAAACGGCCGGTCAGCAGCTAAGGTAATTTTAGGCCGGGGTCGAATCTCATATATTACCTGGATGTGGGATAACCTGATCTGGTCCCAGGTCCTCACCACACAGGAGTCACTTAGTCCCACTCCCTAAAAGTAATACGATCAACACTAACCCTAGTACTTTTACAATGGGTATAACCGGATTTAAATCTCAATTAAAAAGCCAAAAATAAAATGATCTTTTTCTAATATCTTGGTACAAATATTGTATAATTTACATACAATATCTTGAGTATAGACTTGTTTTTCTGCACTTAATTGATTGCCATTTTTTTGTGATTATCAACATAAAACATGTCTCCAAATGTATCGAGTAATTCCATAAGCGATCAGTCAAGAATGCAGTAATGGATTTGCCCCAATGACTCGGTGCAGTACTATAATATTATATCAGGGCTCCAGATAAGGAATTAGTAATTGATTATTGTCACTCCATCATTTCTGAAGCAATTGGGTATTTCAAAATATTGATTGGGTAAAATAAAATGACACTACCGTTTACACATCAACAGACAGCAATTACTGAATAGTTTGCTTCAAAATGAAAACATGTCTTGGCATTTCATTAGAATTGTCTCCTTGGAGACAATTCTAATGAAATACCAAGATGTGTTTTCATGGAAAATAAGATAAATATGCTATGTTTTGTCAAGGTCATTACCAAGGTCAGGAATGATCGAGACAAATTGTCTCCCCTATTATCATATGAACCAAGAATACTTCAATTGTTATGACGTTATGGCCAATATAGCTTGATCTGACGAACGAAAAGTGGTAACAATGCAGTTGAAGTGTAAGGGATAGGCTAGAGTAGATAAGTACACGTAGTCACTTAATCACTTATAATGTACACTATATTACATGGGGAACACACAGGAATACATGATACATTGATATGCGAACATCACTGTACTGTGCATGATACTATTCAATTACAAGGTTGTAAGCCAATCGACTGTTATACTTTAACGCAACTTGAAAACTATAGACGAATAAACTCAGTATGTGGTATCTCAATGGTCCCGTAGTGGACAATAGTATGAATGCACAAGTACTTTGATGATCGCTAATCAAAGTGAAATAACATACAAGTATAACATGGCAGAACGAACATTGGAGGACAATCATCTGAGCTACCCCAGTGCTGGCGTATCTCAATTGATAGTGGTAACCTCTGAGTATCAAGGTCCCAAGGTCTGCCTCACCCGCAATATGAGGTCTAGTCACCAATATGGCTATTATCCAACTTCAAGTGGATTAATCCATAAACAATATATGTAGTCTTACTACAATCCCTTAGCCATGATATGCCATGATAGGAGTATTACCATACACTATCAAAGTATACAGATGTATTGCCTATGCATATATTTCCAAAAGTATGAATGTCAAGTCAAAGCCGGATGTGGTTACATCACATGATAGTCAATAACGATAATGTTCCGGAAGCTGGTACCGGAAGTAAAGTTCCACAGGTAGTATTATTTCCGGAAAGTGTGGACCAGATGTAAAGTTCCTATGGTATCACTCGACTGTAGCAACCCGGATGTGGTGGACCGGATGTAAATAAAGTATCCATGGTGAATCAATTGGGTTGGAATACCGGAGAAGTGGTAGACCGGATGTAAAGTTCCGATATAATACAAATGGCGATAATCACGTGGGCTAAGACGCCGGGAAAAGTTTCACTTAGGTGACATTCAACTCGGCAATCACACACTGCTCTATACGGGCCTGTACCCGGAGCTGCTACACACACTGCGCCAGACAGACGTACGGACACTCGGACGACCTGGTACTCTGCACTGACTGGGGTCTGCCCTCAACGAGTGGACCAAAACGTCCAATGTGGCTCGCTGGAGCGATCTCAAGAGGCTACAAAATGAAATGAGCCTCCAATTACTGGATGAATACGCACAGACAGACAGACAGGATGCACAACGGACTAAAACGGGAATCGAACAACGGCAAATCACAGCTGAAATAAAATGTGTAGGTACATACCAAAATCCTCCGTGTCACTGGTGAATACAGTACTATCCTTCTGTTACCAGAAAATATGTGTCCCACCAACACATGTACAAAGCGAGACATCGCTTATATACGCACCAGTGAAACCACGCACGGAATAATGAATATGCCTACCCCTCGTTCGACATCTCACATAAATATTACAAAACCATGGCTTTTGCCATTTCACCCGTAGGTTATATTTGGCATAAATATATGTTCCCACGCCGTAAATTCAACCAAACTAGTGTACAGCCCTCGCGGCATAAATACCATCCAACATGGTATATCCCACACTACCATAAATCTGTACACTATAGACCCAGATCTCATAATGCGAAATCTACTCGACTGGTCTCGACATGCGAAGGTCGCTTTTTGGCCCCGCCAAACCCCTCCCTATGCTGAAACACTAACCCGTAGCATACATAACAGGGCAGACCATGGTATGGTCTGCGCTATATACTGGCTTCACCTACAGAAGGTCCCTTATCTGGTGAACAACCGACACGCGGACAAACTCGGCCGGCACGGATAGTGGACATCCGTAATACTAAAAGGGGTATTTTCCCTAGCGAAACCAGCACACGCAGTCAACGAGTTCTCTCCCACATGGCGTGACATCAGTAAAACATTGTTCATAAAATGGACGTGTATTTAAATCCGCAAAAAGGACACGCATAAACGTATTTCCACCAATACAACATAAGCCCCGTTATTACACGCACATTGTACATGGGAAATGTACATGCTAAATCACAGGTATGTAGAAATCACAGGTGTGTGAAATCACAGGTATGTGGAATCGCAGGTATGTGAAATCAATAGTACGCACAACAATACAAAACATTACCACACATCACAAATATACAATTATACGGAAATCCGGAATGTACAAGAATGCACGTGTCACGCGACATATCTCCCCCCTAAACAACAAGAGCTGTAGGAGAACAGCATAGCTCGACTACGAGGGTTGTCGATGTACACATAGCATGACAAAGAAGGTGGCTGCGGCCTACATAAAAACCTTAACCAAGGTTGACTAAAAACATTAACCAAGGGAAACTAGAAATGTGGCCTGTCGGCACACGAATACCCCCACTGGCAGCCAAAGAAAACGAGGCATTTTTTATCATAAGGCATTTAGCCGAGCGTTAAGGTTTTAAACGCATCAAGTCTGTGACCTTGACCCTGGGCATAGTGTGATAATCCATGCATCGGTGTAGAAGATATAGAGCGGAAGGGAATTTCATCCTTCTCATCGTGAGAAACATTTGTGCCAAGCCATTTGGGAATTTCAATATTTTTTACCTTTGAGCTTCAATTGTGACCTTGACCTTGGATGTAGGTGCGTGGTTATTGATCGCGACACACCTTCTCATCCTGAGAAACATTTGTGCAAAGACATTTGATAATCCATGCATCGGTGTAGAAGATACAGAGCGGAAGGGAATTTCAATAGGTTTGACCTTTGACCTTCAATTGTGACCTTGACCTTGGACGTAGGTGCGTGGTTATTGATTGTGACACACCTTCTCAACATGAGAAATATCTGTGCCAAGCCATTTGATAATCCATGCATCGGTGTAGAAGATATAGAGCGGAAGGGAATTTCAATAGGTTTGACCTTTGACCTTCAACAGTGACCTTGACCTTGGACGTAGATGCGTGGTTTTCCAAGTATGGTTGCTGTAGGCCCAGGAGTATTGCATATACAAGCTTGAGTAAAAAACGTAACCAAGGGGAGATAACTAAGTAATCCAAGGATAAAAGTAGGTCAAGGTCAAATATAGGTCAGGGATTCTTGATGTACATCACTAGGAGATGAAGTTGTCCAAGTATGGTTGATGTAGACCAAGAAGTATTCCATATACAAGCTTGACTATAAACATTAACCAAGTAATTGAAGGTTAAATGTAGGTGAAGGTAAAATGTAGGTGAAGGTAAAATAAAGGTCAGGGGTTATTGATGTACATCCCTATGAGAAAAAGTTATCCAAGTATGGTTTCTTTATGCACAATAGTATTCCATCTACAAGCTTGACTAAAAACCTTAACCAAGGTTGAGTAAAAACCTTAACCAATGGGAATTAAGTAAGTAATTTAAGGTTAAATGTAGGTCAATGTCAAATATAGGTCAGGGGTTGTTGATGTACATCACTAGGAGATGAAGTTGTCCAAGTATGGTTGGTGTAGGGCCATGAGTATTCCATCTACAAGCTTGACTAAAAACCTTAACCAAAGAGAATTAAGTAAGTAATTCAAGAGGAAATGTAGGGCAAGGTCAAATATAGATCAGGGGTTATTGATGTACATCACTATGAGAAAAGGTTGTCCAATTATGGTGTATGTATGCACAATAGTATTCCATGTACAAGCTTGAGTAAAAAGCTTAACCAAGGTCGAGTAAAAACCTTAACCAAGGGGAATTAAGTAAGTAATTCAAGGTTAAATGTAGGTCAATGTCAAATATAGGTCAGCGGTTGTTGATGTACATCACTAGGAGATGAAGTTGTCCAAGTATGGTTGGTGTAGGGCCAGGAGTATTCCATCTACAAGCTTTACTAAAAACTTTAACCAAGGGGAATGAAGTAATTCAAGAGGAAATGTAGGTCAAGGTCAAATATAGATCAGGGGTTGTTGATGTACATCACTAGGAGATGAAGTTGTCCAAGTATGTTGGGTGTAGGGCCAGTAGTATTCCATATAGAAGGTTGACTAAAAACCTTAACCAAAAGGAATTAAGTAAGTAATTGAAGAGGAAATGTAGGTGAAGGTCAAATATAGATCAGGGGTTATTGATGTACATACCTATGAGAAAAGGTTGTCGAAGTATGGTGTCTGGGTGCACAATAGTATTCAATGTACAAGCTGGAAAAAAAACCTTAACCAAGGTTGACTAAAAACTTTAACCAAGGGGAATTAAGTAAGTAATTCAAGAGGAAATGTAGGTCAAGGTCAAATATAGATCAGGGGTTATTGATGTGCATCACTAGGAGATGAAGTTGTCCAAGTATGGTGGGTGTAGGGCCAGTAGTATTGCATATACAAACTTGACTAAAAACCTTAACCAAGGGGAATTAAACAAGTAATTCAAGAGGAAATGTAGGTCAAGGTCAAATATAGATCAGGGGTTATTGATGTACATCACTAGGAGATGAAGTTGTCCAAGTATGGTGGGTGTAGGGCCAGTAGTATTCCATATACAAGCTTGACTAAAAACCTTAACCAAGGCGTGACGGTGACGCCGACGCCGACGTCGGCCGACACCGACGCCGGGGTGACAACATAAGCTCTACTTATTCTTCGAATACTCGAGCTAAAAAGTGTTTCGTGCATAATCGCGAGACACGTTGGCACAGCTGAATCTACCCAGATATCCTGCTCAGGTAGTCTGCCCCCAGATTGTCGGCCCCTTTTATCGCAACAATACGCATTCTGGCTGACTGTTTCCCTGACCTTAAATGGGATAGGGTACTCCTTAATTCTTAATGGGTATTGCGTTGAAAATGTTATCTCCTGTTTCTCTATATGGGTGTGTCCCGGTGCGTCCCTCAGGACATGGGTGAATTCCCGTAAGACTTGGGTCTTTTGTTTCTTGCCTAAGTCAGGCGACAGGTCGTCAACTTTGCTCTCCGTATCGGACTCTAATCCCCTGGGACATAACATGTTTTCTTCGGCACTACACCCACTTGGACTAGGATCCCCCTCTACTGTGTCATCTATCACGGCCGCATTTATTACAGTGAGTATTCCCTTCCCCGGGTGCTCAGGCCTAGTCTCGTACCTCTTTAACATGTTTGCATGAAAGGTTTTCAACTTCCCTCCCATGTCAACCTATAGTCCCACTCATTAACTACCTCTGTTATGGGTATGGTCCATTCCACCTAAGAAGCAATTTGTTGTTGTCTGTCGGTAGTAGTACAAGTACCTGATCTGCCACTGCATACTGCCTACTATGGGTCTTACGTTGTAGTACTTTGCGTACTTTTTGGACGCACTCTTCAAGTTCTCATGCGCGATTTCGCACGTTTTCTCGAGCCGTTCGCGCAAGTCGAGGACGTACTGATACGTCGTTTTGACGTTGTCCTCTATGTCCTTCTCGGACCACAGATCTCTTAGTATGCTCATCGGACCTCGAACGGTCCTTCCGTACAATAGTTCAAACAGTGAGAAAGCCAAACTTTCTTGAGGGACTTCGCGATACGCGAATAAGAGGGCGTTAATGTATTTGTCCCAATCTTTGGGACGTTCGCTTGCCATTCTACGAAGCATTTGCTTTAACGTACCATTGGACCGTTCCACGAGATCGTTACACTGTGGGTGGTACGGTGTCGTGGTTAATTATCTCAGCGATAACAATCTACTAACTTCCTCCATGACTGCCGACGTAAATTGACTACCCCGATCGGTGAGCATCTCCTCGGGGATACCCAGTCTACTGAACATATCCACGAGAGCTTCCGCGACTCGTTCGGCCTCGATGCCTGGTAGTGGTACCGCTTCTGGGTACCTAGTTGCATAATCAACTAACGTTAGTATGTAACGATTCTTCGATCGGTAGCTGGAGAAATTGCCCTACAATGTCAACTGCGACTCGTTTGAACGGAGTGTCTATCAACGGCATAGTTCCTAACGGAACCTTGGTGATGTGTCCCTTTGACACAGTCTTTTGACATATGTCACAAGACCTACAAAACCGTGTAATGTCACTGCCCACGCCTGGCCAATAAAATTCTGATAACACTCGATCAGTTGTCTTCTTAACCCCTAAATGGCCCGCCATGATTGATTCATGTGCCACTTTCATCACGGTAGTCCTAAGTGTTTTTGGGACTACCAACTGATGGTACATCCTACCCGACCCTATCGATTCGAAATTACGATACAACAAGTCTTTTCGGTATGCGAATTTCGATTTGTTTCCGTCCTTACTTGACCGTACCGTTCCGTCTTTTGCGTTATTTCGAACCGACGTCAATGTGACGTCATGTGCCTGCGCCTTTTTGAATTCATCGCGTGATACGTTCGCGATTGCGGTAGGGACTTTGAGGGTCTTATATGATTCGTCTCGGGCTGTCGTTTGTGACCTAGTTTCAACTGCGCACGATTTTGCGCCTCTAAAATCGGATATCACCGGTAACTCTGACCCGTCTACATTACCTATGGTAACATCATACATTGTATCTGTCATGCAAAGGGCTTCTACCTGACCTTTGAAAAAATGTGTATCTAGATCTACACGGGCGGTAGGAATTTCACTCATTTTGCTCCTGTTTACCAGCATGCATGTTGAAACTTTGCTTAAAAACTGATCTGGTTGTACTGAACTTTCCCTGACGACCACCCCGGTACACCCGGTATCTCGCATTACTGTGACCTTTTTCCCATTTAATGTGCCCTCTGCTACGGGTAGCCTATCCATACCAAATGCACATCCGTTAATCAACTCCGGCTGTATCTCGCTACCAGAACATACAATAGTGGTGTCGGTATCAACCATATAGAAATTTCCTTGGTTTTCCCCTGATTGTTGCGTGTTTTGCCATCTACCTCTACCTCTGCCTCTAGTGTGCCTTCCACTTCTACCTCTATTTCTACCTCTGTACCGACCTCGCTGTTCTTTATCTGCAAAACTTACATGTTTCTCTTCCTCGACTGCTGCTGCTTTGTAAGCTGAGGACCGGTCACGTTTAGGACAATCGTAGGACATGTGACCTTCTTTGCCACAATGGTAACATGTCCCGCGATGCCTATCGTAGCCGTTCCTGCTGGTACTTCTGTCATAACTGCCTCTACTCGGGCTTCTATCATAACTACCCCTACTTGGGCTTCTATTTTGGTCTCTATTCTGATATCTGTCCCTATCTCGGCTCCTATCTCTGGATCGATTATCTGCACTACTTACCTTGCGCCTCTGGTTATCTATGACCTGTACTCATTTCTGTTGCTAGTACTGTTCCTCTGAACTACATACTTGCTACCTCCTCTAGCTTCTGCAAAGTAATCTGCCTGAACCGCCATCTGATCTATCGAGTCAAATGTTTTCTCTTTGAGAAATAAGTAGAGCTCACGACTGCTATACTTAAGATCTGATCTCTATCATGTAGTCTAGTACTCCTTCATATGTTCTATTCACCTTACTAACTCAAACCATCTATCTAAATAGTTCTTTGACGACTGACATATTGCACAAATGATTCACTGTGATCAGGTTTGGTGTTTTTGAACATGCGTCTGAACCCATCTTCCGTTAGATCAAAACATTTCAACAATGCGGATTTCAGCTTATCATAGTCAAGAGCATCATCAATAGGTAGTCTAGAATATACATCTAATGCCTTTCCCTTCAATAAAGCACTCAAGTGTAGTGACCACTTTTCTCTCCCCCACCTTTGAATGGCTGCGTACCTCTCTCAAATCTAGCTAAGTAGCTATCCATGTTGTCATTATTCTGATCAAAATGTGGCAGCTTCGGACCGAATGCTCTGCCATAGTCCCTATCATGTCTATCTTCATCTACTACTCCACCCCTTTCTACTTTTGCCATTTCTACCTGGTGCTTAGTGTCTAGTTCTCGCAATTTGAATTCTAGAGCTAACTGTGCTTCATTGGCTAAACGATGTGATTCCTTATCTAACCGCGCAGCATACTAATCTATCTTTCTCCATCTGTCGCTCAACTTCCTTAGCTAACTGCTCAGCATCTAACCTATCTTTCTCAGCCTGTCTAGCCTCTAGTCTTTCCTGTCTTTCTCTCTCCTGCTCTTCCTTTACAAAGGCCCTTAACTCTGAATCCTGCTAGCCCTAAGCTTTTGCCTATGTCCATTTAGCTCCTTAATGGACGACATTCTCACTCTCAACTCAACTCCGGATTATCGATTTACACGCTTTACCGACGGTACACAAGGTCTCTAGCACTCAAACCACTTGGTGATTTGTGCGAGTCTCTTGCTTCACGTCTATAAGGTTAAGGTAAATCAATCCGGTCTCTACTCCTAACGACGGTATAAGTTTCTCAATTCGGGTAAGTCAATCCGGTATATGTATGGTCTAATGTAATGGTATATTTACAATTCCCCCTCTATGGTACTGGACACAAAAATTGGGGACTGGTTATAGACACCTGGCAGGATATAATATTGTTCATACACAATATAATAGTGATAGTAATCTCGCCTCAGATGTAGAAGTGTCTAGTGATAACCTAGAACACCCGCTGTGCCATCATCACAGGGAGGTACTGTTCAACAAATCCAAAGTTAAAATGACCCTTACATCGACTATCTCACAAAATCGTATCAACTCTACACTTCTGTACCTAGGTAGTCAAATCTTGTATGTGGTGATGTATTAGTGCCTAAGTGTTGGAGGGCATCTTACATTAACTCCCAAGGCAAACAAATACAAGATTGAATTTTGACGACGCTAGGGGTACAGCTATTCTAGCATCCTTACTTCAACTGCTTTGAAGAAACTGATTATAAAAGAGGAAACAAACCCCACTTCTGACACCATTGTCAAGGTCATTACCAAGGTCAGGAATGATCGAGACAAATTGTCTCCCCTATTATCATATGAACCAAGTATACTTCAATTGTTATGACGTTATGGCCAATATAGCTTGATCGGACGAACGAAAAGTGGTAACAATGCAGTTGAAGTGTAAGGGATAGGCTAGAGTAGATAAGTACACTAGTCACTTAATCACTTATAATGTACACTATATTACATGGGGAACACACAGGAATACATGATACATTGTATAGCGAACAAAAGCACTGTACTGTGCATGATACTATTCAATTACAAGGTTGTAAGCCAATCGACTGTTATACTTTAACGCAACTTAAAAAAACTATAGACGAATAAACTCAGTATGTGGTATCTCAATGGTCCCGTAGTGGACAATAGTATGAATGCACAAGTACTTTGATGATCGCTAATCAAAGTGAAATAACATACAAGTATAACATGGCAGAACGAACATTGGAGGACAAATGACAATCATCTGAGCTACCCCAGTGCTGGCGTATCTCAATAGATAGTGGTAACCTCTGAGTAGCAAGGTCCCAAGGTCTGCCTCACCCGCAGTATGAGGTCTAGTCACCAATATGGCTATTATCCAACTTCAAGTGGATTAATCCATAAACTATATATAGTCTTACTACAATCCCTTAGCCATGATATGTCATGATAGGAGTATTACCATACACTATCAAAGTATACATATGTATTGTATATGCAATATATTTCCAAAGTATGAATGTCAAAGTCAAAGCCGGATGTGGTTACATCACATGATAGTCAATAACGATAATGTTCCGGAAGCTGGTACCGGAAGTAAAGTTCCACAGGTAATATTATTTCCGGAAATGGTGGACCAGATGTAAAGTTCCTATGGTATCACTCGACTGTAGCAACCCGGATGTGGTGGACCGGATGTAAAGTATCCATGGTGAATCAATGGGTTGGAATACCGGAAGTGGTAGACCGGATGTAAAGTTCCGATATAATACAAATGGGCGATTATCACGTGGGCTAAGACGCCGGGAAAAGTTTCACTTAGGTGACATTCAACTCGGTGGTAGTATAATGATATGATATGTGTGTATGGCGTTTCACTTCACTAATCTATGGCTGTGACTGTCTGCTGAACGCGATGTAGCAATCACACACTGCTCTATACAGGCCTGTACCCGGAGCTGCTACACACACTGCGCCAGACAGACGTACGGACACTCGGGACGACCTGGTACTCTGCACTGACTGGGGTCTGCCCTCAACGAGTGGACCAAAACGTCCAATGTGGCGGCTCGCTGGAGCGATCTCAAGAGGCTACAAAATGAAATGAGCCTCCAATTACTGGATGAATACGCACAGACAGACATACAGGATGCACAACGGACTAAAACGGGAATCGAACAACGGCAAATCACAGCTGAAATAAAATGTTGTAGGTACATACCAAAATCCTCCGTGTCACTGGTGAATACAGTACTATCCTTCTGTTACCAGAAAATATGTGTCCCACCAACACATGTACAAAGCGAGACATCGCTTATATACGCACCAGTGAAACCACGCACGGAATAATGAATATGCCTACCCCTCGTTCGACATCTCACATACATATTACAAAACCATGGCTTTTGCCATTTCACCCGTAGGTTATATTTGGCATAAATATATGTTCCCACGCCATAAATTCAACCAAACTAGTGTACAGCCCTCGGGGCATAAATACCATCCAACATGGTATATCCCACACTACCATAAATCTGTACACTATAGACCCAGATCTCATAATGCGAAATCTACTCGACTGGTCTCGACATGCGAAGGTCGCTTTTTGGCCCCGCCAAACCCCTCCATATCGGTCATACGGGATGTACACTCAAATGAGAGTGTAGCACATACTAAACTCAAATATCGTGGTCATTTACGGAAATATCACGACACAAAGCATCACCAGTATGGGATCTGATATATCCGTGTTGGCCAGTACCAGGCTATGCTGAAACACTAACCCGTAGCATACATAACAGGGCAGACCATGGTATGGTCTGCGCTATATACTGGCTTCACCTACAGAAGGTCCCTTATCTGGTGAACAACCGACACGCGGACAAACTCAGTCGGCACGGATAGTGGACATCCGTAATACTAAAAGGGGTATTTTCCCTAGCGAAACCAGCACACGCAGTCAACGAGTTCTCTCCCACACACATGCATAGTCTGTGGCAAATATGGCGTGACATCAGTAAAACATTGCTCATAAAATGGACGTGTATTTAAATCCGCAAAAAGGACACGCATAAACGTATTTCCACCAATACAACATAAGCCCCGTTATTACACGCACATTGTACATGGGAAATGTACATGCTAAATCACAGGTATGTAAAAATCACAGGTGTGTGAAATCACAGGTATGTGGAATCACAGGTATGTGAAATCAATAGTACGTACAACAATACAAAACAGTACCACACATCACAAATATACAATTATACGGAAATCCGGAATGTACAAGAATGCACGTGTCACGCGACATGTTTGTGGTCTGTTTATTGTTTTCTGCAGCATGATAAAAGTACCACAAATTTATTATTGCTTTTTGATACTCGCTACTTCTGATTTCAATTGGGTTTTGGGCAATTTTAATTGGGTATTTAAGCAAATACGCAGCTTATCTGGAGCGCTGGTTATGTGGTAAGTATTGAGATAAATTGGCTGAATGTGTTGCAATTATTATGATAGCCCCATATCAGCCTGAATAGCTGCTAGTTTTACACAGAAACATGGCTGTGACTGGAGAAATAGGGCTTGTGGATTTTGCGATCAGTGTAGATCCAGATCAGACTGTGCATCCGCACAGTCTGATATGGATCTACACTGTTCGCGATTCCATCAATGAAACACCCGTTATGCTTCTAACAAGTAATATAGATCATTATCAGCTAGGCTATAGGAGCGTGCTGTTTGATCAGGAACTACACTGGTCACAAATCCCATAAGCCCCATTTCTCGCGTCACTCAGTCACAATTATGGAGTGGTTCTCATTGACACTTTGTACCAAATCTACGCAGTCCGATTAGGGGCAACACTGTTTGCAATATCGCTGGTGAAAATACGAAAACGTCCAACAACATGGTAAGCTTAAACTTACTACGCTGAATTAAATTTTGTCGTCTGTTGGAAATGTTTTACTTTTCAATATTTCTCGACAAAAACCTGTTTTGACAGCAAGCACATGAGAATCGTCTCCACTGGACGATTCTCATGTGGTGTCAAAACCGTTTTTTTTCTTTGTTAAGAATTAAGACAAAAATGAATAACAGCAGACGACAATTTCCGTCTCCCTCCCACGTAGTGAGGGTTAAAGGCTAATTGTCGAATATATGTTGCGACCACTCATTTGAACCGTCTCGATACAAATGGCGGCCGCGCCACATACTTCTAATAAGCACATATAAATAAAATGTTTAGAATTTTCCACAAACAAAATGGTGTATCATCAGTATGAAATGGGTTAAACGGTTTGTTCTGGGGGTCATTTCACAAAACTTCGTACAACTAAAATGTTCGTAAATGCAAACTTATGATAGTCTGCAAATTTCACATTAACCACGTTTTCTTGTAAATGATTATTGGATTTATTGATCATAGGCTGCATATGAAATGGCCCCCAGAGACCCAGTGCCTTTAATCTTACTAGATGCATGTCAACAGCTAATGTCATTTTGGGTCGTTTGTTTGTTTGTTTGGGGTTTAACAGCCTAACGTCATTTAAGGCCGAGTCAAATGTGGGGGGAAATCCCAAAATAAGAACTGAACATTTACAATAAACGAGGATGGCCGCGGCCCGCATGTCGAGCCCGCCGAGGCATTTGATGGTCTCCGAGTGTATTTATTTGAAGTTTGATGCCCAATTAGCATACAAAGTTTCAAGCAAATCTGACTTACGGTTACAGAGATAGTAGGTATGAAAACTTTAACGCAAATTTTGACAGAAACATTAACGCAAACTTCTAAGTCATTTGACCTTGGCATAGGGGCACAGAGGCCGCATGAGTGGGACACAGAATGAATATATGGATGATGACTAATAAGCATATATAGTTTCAAGTCAATGTGACATAGGACTGCAGAGATATAAGGTATTTAAAAACTTCGCAGATTTCGGAACGCAAACCAAGTCATTTGACCTTGACCATGGGCACAGGGGCCGCATGAGTGGGATACAGCATGAATATATGGATGATGACTAATACGTATATGATTGAAGTTTCAAGTCAATGTGACTTAGGACTGCAGAGATATAAGGTATTTAAAAACTTTAAAGCAGATTTCGGAACGCAAACTTCTAAGTCATTTCACCTTGACCTTGGGCACAGGGGCCGCATGAGTGGGATACAGCATGAATATATGGATCATGTCTAATAAGCATATGAAGTTTCAAGTGAATGTGACTTAGGACTGCAGATATAAGGCATTTAAAAACTTTAACGCAGATTTCGGACGGACGCACGGACACGTCATTGTCATCACTGTCTCGCTTTCCGCAAGTGGGCTCGACAAAAATCTATATATTCAGCCCTGAAATCAGAATAATCTTGATCTGATGCCAGGTCCTCGCCATACCAGAATCACTTTGCCCCCCTCCCAAATCCCAAAAGCAGTAGGATCAGTAATAACTTCCCAGGTAACAAAGAGCCAAGATAAAAAACATACCTGAGGGCCAACCAGCAAATGTGATTCCTATAAGGAGGAACCCTACCGTTAATTTACACCGTCGCTTTCGCCCGACCAACCACCCACCATTTTAAGTCGGGTCGAATCCTATATTTCACCTGTTGTAATGGGGGGAAATCCCAAAATCAGAACTGAATATTTACAGAAACAAGAGGGCCATGATGGCTCTAATTCGCTCTAATTCGCTCACCTGACTCCATGAACACTAGAGCAGAATGTGACAGTGAGTTCATGTGTTTTAAAACAAGAGGGCCATGATGGCTCTAATTCACTCACCTGACTCCATGAACACTAGAGCAGAATGTGTCAGTGAGTTCATGTGTTTTAAAACAAGAGGGCCATGATGGCTCTAATTCACTCACCTGACTCCATGAACACTAGAGCAGAATGTGTCAGTGAGTTCATGTGTTTAAAACAAGAGGGCCATGATGGCCCTAATTCGCTCACCTGACTCCATGAACACTAGAGCAGAATGTGACAGTGAGTTCATGTGTTTAAAACAAGAGGGCCATGATGGCTCTAATTCGCTCACCTGACTCCATGAACACTAGAGCAGAATGTGACAGTGAGTTCATGTGTTTAAAACAAGAGGGCCATGATGGCCCTAATTCGCTCACCTGACTCCATGAACACTAGAGCAGAATGTGTCAGTGAGTTCATGTGTTTAAAACAAGAAGGCCATGATGGCTCTAATTCACTCACCTGACTCCATGAACACTAGAGCAGAATGTGACAGTGAGTTCATGTGTTTTAAAACAAGAGGGCCATGATGGCCCTAATTCGCTCACCTGACTCCATGAACACTAGAGCAGAATGTGTCAGTGAGTTCATGTTTTAAATTTTAAAACAAGAGGGCCATGATGGCTCTAATTCGCTCACCTGACTCCATGAACACTAGAGCAGAATGTGACAGTGAGTTCATGTGTTTTAAAACAAGAGGGCCATGATGGCTCTAATTCGCTCACCTGACTCCATGAACACTAGAGCAGAATGTGTCAGTGAGTTCATGTGTTTTAAAAGAATGTGACAGTGAGTTCATGTGTTTTAAAACAAGAAGGCCTTGATGGCTCTAATTCACTCACCCGACTCCATGAACACTAGAGCAGAATGTGACAATGAGTTCATGTGTTTTAAAACAAGAGGGCCATGATGGCTCTAATTCACTCACCTGACTCCATGAACACTAGAGAGAATGTGCAGTGAGTTAATGTGTAAGAGGGCCATGATGGCAATTCGTCACCCGAACTCCAGAAACACGAGCAATGGAAGTGAGTGTGTTTTAAAACAAGAGGGCCATGATGGCCCTAATTCGCTCACCCGACTCCATGAACACTAGAGCAGAATGTGACAGTGAGTTCATGTGTTTTAAAACAAGAGGGCCATGATGGCCCTAATTCGCTCACCCGACTCCATGAACACGAGCAAGTGTAGTATTCATGTGTTAAAACAAGAAGGCCATGATGGTCTAATTCACTCACCCGACTCCATGAACACTAGAGCAGAATGTGACAGTGAGTTCATGTGTTTAAAACAAGAAGGCCATGATGGCTCTAATTCACTCACCTGACTCCATGAACACTAGAGCAGAATGTGACAGTGAGTTCATGTGTTTAAAACAAGAAGGCCTGATGGATGGCTAAATTCACTCACCTACTCCTGAACTAGCAGAATTGTGACAGTGAGTTCTAAGGTTTTAAAACAAGAGGCCATGATGGCTTCTAATTCGCTCCTGACTCCTGAACACTAGAGCAGAATGTGACATGTTCTGTTTTAAAACAAGAGGGCCATGATGGCCCTAATTCACTCACCTCTCCATGAACACTAGAGCAGAATGTACAGTGAGTTCTGTGTTTTAAAACAGGGCCATGAGGCCCTAATTCACTACCGACTCCATGAACACTAGAGCGATGTGTCAGTGACTGTTTTAGAGGGCCATGATGGCTCTAAATTTCACTCACCGCGCATGAAAACAAGAGCGAATGTGACAGTGAGTTCTGTGTAAACAAGTTCCAGATGGCTAATTCGCTCCTGACTCCATGAACATAGAGCAGAATGTGTCAGTGAGTTCATGTGTTTTAAAACAAGAAGGCCATGATGGCTCTAATTCGACTCACCCGACTCCATGAACACTAGAGCAGAATGTGAGTGTTTATCTCAGTGAGTTTATGTGTTTTACAGTAAAACAAGAGGGCCATGATGGCCCTAATTCACTCACCTGACTCCATGAACACTAGAGCAGAATGTGACAGTGAGTTCATTTTATGAGTTATTTTCGCTGATGTTTAAAACAAGAGGGCCAAGGGCCATGGATGGGCTAATTCGCTCACCCTGACTCCATGAACACTAGAGCAGAATGTGTCAGTGAGTTCATGTGTTTTAAAATAAAAACAAGAAGGCCATGATGGCTCTAATTCGCTCACCCGACTCCATGAACATAGAGCGAAGTGTCAGTGTTGATGTGTTTTAACAAGAGGGCCTATGCCCTATTGTCACTGACCCTGAACCACTAGAGCGAATGTACAGTGAGTTCATGTGTTTAAAAACAAGAGGGCCATGATGGCTCTAATTCGCTCACCCGACTCCATGAACAATAGAGCAGAATGTGTCAGAGTTCATGTGTTTTAACAAGAAGGCCATGATGGCTCTAATTCGCTCACCCGACTCCATGAACACTAGAGCAGAATGTGTCAGTGAGTTTATGTGTTTTAAAACAAGAGGGCCATGATGGCCCTAATTCGCTCACCTGACTCCATGAACACTAGAGCAGAATGTGACAGTGAGTTCATGTGTTTAAAACAAGAAGGCCATGATGGCTCTAATTCGCTCACCCGACTCCATGAACACTAGAGCAGAATGTGTCAGTGAGTTTATGTGTTTTAAAACAAGAGGGCCATGATGGCCCTAATTCGCTCACCCGACTCCATGAACACTAGAGCAGAATGTGACAGTGAGTTCATGTGTTTAAAAAAAATTGTGCTATTTTTAGATGGCGGTCATCTTGGATTAAGCGATGATTCATTTTACCAAATCTGAAAATGCTTCATCCAAGGATCTTAACTTCCTATGAAGTTTGGCCAGCATCGGCCATGTGGTTCCTGAGAAAAAGTTCAAAATCTTGAATAAATGGACCTTTTGGTGGCCATCATGGATGACATAATCAACCGATTCCGACAAATATTGCACCAGAGCAATCGCCTCATCGATACCTTCAATTTGATAAATGACATGAGCATATTCGGTCAAAAATAAAATTTGACCCAAATTTGACCACACGGGCCACGCCCATTTTTGACCCCGGGGGCACCATTTTCACAACTTTGAAAGAGCATTGTAAATCGATCATTCCTACCAAGATTAGTCGAAATCCGGCCAGCGGTTCATGAGAAGATTGTTTAAGAATTTATGCTATTTTTAGACGGCGGCCATCTTGGATTAGTGATGACCTCCATTTTTACAAATATGAAAAGGCTTCACCCATGGACCTTAACTGTTAAGTTTGGCTACCATGGGCCAAGCGGTTCATGTGAAGAAGAATTTTGAAATCTCTAATAAAAGAACCTTTTGACATTTCGGCGGCCATCTTGGATGACATAACAATCCGATTTCGACAAGAAATGTACCAGAGTGATCGCCTCATTGATACCTTTGATTTGGTATATAACATGACCATATTCGGTCAAAAATAAAAGTTGACCCCAATTTGACCCCACGGGCCACGCCCATTTTTGACCCCGGGGTCACCATTTTAAAAACATTGAAAGAGCATTGTACATCGATCATTCCTACCAAGTTTCGTCGAAATCCGGCTAGCGGTTTATGAGAAGAATTTTTTTTAAGAATTTATGCGATTTTCAGACGGCGTCCATCTTGGATTAGCGATGACCTCCATTTTAACAAATCTGAAAAGGCTTCACCCATGGACCATAACTTTTAAGTTTGGCTACCATGGGCTAAGCGGTTCATGTGAAGAATTTTTTTTAAATTTCTAATAAAAGAACGACCTTTTGACCTTTCGGCGGCCATCTTGGATGAGATATCCATCCGATTTCGACAAAAAATGCACCAGAGTGATCGCCTCATTGATACCTTCAATTTGATATATGACATGACCATATTCAGTCGAAAATAAAATTTGACCCCATTTGACCCCATGGTCCAGACGCCCATTTTTTGACCCCGGGGTCGTCACCATTTTCACAACTTTGAAAGAGCATTGTACATCGATCATTCCTACCAAGTTTTGTCGAAATCCGGCTGGTGGTTCTTGGAAGAAGATTTTTGAAGAATTTGTGCTATTTTTAGACAGCGGCCATCTTGGATTACATAATGACGTCATTTTAACAATTTTGTAATCCCCCTACCTAAGGACCATGACCATGAAGTTTGGTGACAATAGGCCCAATGGTTACCGAGGAGAAGGCGTTTGAAAATGTTCACGGACGACGGACGGACACATTGCGGTAACAATAGCTCACATGAGCTTTGCTCAGGTGAGCTAAAAATAAGTGGGTGGCAGGTGGGAGCACGCGATGGGTAATTTAACGATCGGGGTTCATCCTTACCGGAATCCCTACTAGAGACCTGGTTTGGCCCTCACATACGTCTTTGGCATTTTGTATGCGACAGTTGAATCTGGTTATACCCTTTATGGGAGTATTACAATATTCGTAATCCTATTTTAGGGGAAGGGGCCAAGTGACTTGGTGTGGTATGGACCTGACACCAGGTCAGGTTATTCTAATTTCAGGGCTGAATATATTTGTTCTCGATGTAAATATTCCGTTCTGATTTTGGGATTTTCCCCCCAATGCAGCAGGTTAAAATGGGATCGAATCCGTTTGCCTGGCCTTACATGACCTTAACTGTTGATAGGCCGTTAAACACCAATAAACAAACAAAACAGAAAAAATAAAATAAGCGTCCTTTTCCAGGCACCTCAACCACACTGGATCACTCGGCCACATGTGTGAAACCTAGTAACATTGTCAATTAACTCTTTGCATGCTGGGAAACTTGTGGGCTATAAATAGTTTAAAATTAGCGGACAAAAAATCATATTTTCTTGTATGTCTGTCTCCCCGTAAATATCATGAATACTCTTGGAATTTCATTAGAATGGAGTCCCGAGGACTAAATTCTAATGAAATTTCAAGACATATTTACAGAGAGAAATAAAACATACTCCCGATTCGTTTGGCGGATATTTTCACCGCTAGCATGCAGAGTTAAGATATGAATTTCTTAATAGGGGTGTAACGATTCAACGAACATTTGATGCAGGAGCACAATATTTTGCCGAAAATCCGATTCACGACACTGATATCCAAATCGATACGTTTTTCACAATTCACTGCTTTGGAATCCCAAATTAGACTATAAATAGACGTTACTGTCGGGTACACTGCATGAATACTAAAATTAAACTATCGTGTTGAGTTTATGCATTATATCAAATATATTAACTTTTGAAAATGTATTTTGTGAACGAAGTCCTTGTATCGCGAGATGTTTCAGATCATGACCTAGGAGTATCACGATACGTATCGTAACACGAGGTATCCGTATCGTTACACCCTTAATTCTTAAGAATGGATTCATCGGGCAGGGCTCCAGATAAGAAATTGAGTATTGTCACGCCATCATGTCTGAAGCAATTGAGTATTTCAAAATTTTAATTGGGTAAAATAAAACCACACTACTGTTTACACATCAACATACGCCAATCATTGAATAGTTTGCTTTGAAATGAAAACATGTCTTGGTATTTCATTAGAATTGTCTCCTTGGAGACAATTCTAATGAAATACCAAGATGTGTTTTCAAGGAAAATAAGAAAAATATGCTATATTTGTGGTCTGTTTATTGTTTTCTGCAGCATGGTAAAGTTACCACAAATTTGTTATTGCTTTTTGATACTCGCTACTTCTGATTTTAATTGGGTTTTTGGCAATTTTAATTGGTTATTTAAGCAAATACGCAGCTTATCTGGAGCTCTGATCGTGAAGAGACACATACCCTCCAGTCCTCTAGTAAGTGATATGAACAGGACAGTATCTCCCGTTAGCTTAGCATAAGTACATGTATCGTTGGTTTCGTGCGGTTTATTAACTATAATTCCCTAGACAGTGAACACTGTAACCCCAGATCAGACTGCACAGATGTTGGGCTTTAACACAATGTGCAGTCTGATTTCACCACCACCCACCAGATCAGACTGCACAGATGTTGGGCTTTAACACAATGTGCAGTCTGATTTCACCACCACCCACCAGATCAGACTGCACAGATGTTGGGGTTTAACACAATGTGCAGTCTGATTTCACCACCACCCACCAGATCAGACTGCACAGATGTTGGGCTTTAACACAATGTGCAGTCTGATTTCACCACCACCCACCAGATCAGACTGCACAGATGTTGGGGTTTAACACAATGTGCAGTCTGATTTCACCACCACCCACCAGATCAGACTGCACAGATGTTGGGCTTTAACACAATGTGCAGTCTGATTTCACCACCACCCACCAGATCATACTGCAGATGTTGGGGTTTAACACAATGCATCTGATTTCACCACCACCCACCAGATCAGACTGCACATGTTGGGCTTTAACACAATGTGCGTCTGATTTGTTTTCACCACCACCCACCAGATCAGACTGCACAGATGTTGGGGTTTAACACAATGTGCAGTCTGATTTCACCACCACCCACAGATCAGACTGCACAGATGTTGGGCTTTAACACAATGTGCAGTCTGATTTCACAACCACCCACCAGATCAGACTGCACAGATGTTGGGCTTTAACACAATGTGCAGTCTGATTTCACCACCACCCACCAGATCAGACTGCAGATGTTGGGCTTTAACACAATGTGCAGTCTGATTTCACCACCACCCACCAGATCAGACTGCACAGATGTGTACTAGACAGATGTGCAGGCTGATCTGGGGTTACATTGATCACTCTCAAAATGGAAGGTCTCAGTGGAAGGGGGCTAACAAATCAGGGAGTTGACCCCCTTAATCTACTGACCCCTTGAATTCAACAAGCTTGTCTTATTGTGGCGTGTCACACCGTACATACAACATAACCCATTGAAATGAAAGTGTATGGGTTTAAAGGTACATGCCCACGCAGTAGGTTATAATATAGTGATACTGATACTTTTTGTATATTCTGTACGTAGGACATTTTCTGGCAAAATAAACATTCATTCACCATTACCACGCGTATTGATTGGCATTGTTATACATTTTATTTTAGACGAAAATTTTTCACTGATATCAGGTGCGATAACTGTGTTTCCTTAAAATGTTAACAGACATTACTATGTATTCTCTGTATTTATTTTTTGATGTGCAATGATCATACTTTATAATCTGTCGTAAATATTATTTTTTCAGGCGACGCATTTCATTAGTATACAGTAGAACTTCGATAACTAGAACAGGTCTGGCTCGAACACCATGGAAAACTCGAACTGGTTCGACAGTCCCGGCAAATTTCCTATATAATTCATGTAATAAAACACCTCGAACTATGAATTACTCGAACAGTCGAACCTGTGGATTAGTCCCGTGGACGGTCAAACAGTGGTAATTACCGCTAGTGACTCGAACAGGCAAGTCTGTGAGCAGCTGTTTGTCTAACGAGGTGCGAGTTCCACCATTGCGGGCGGTCGCGTTGAGTAGTTTCCCTTGACGCGGAATGACATTAAATCACGAATCGCAAACAATAGCGGCGTGATTTACGGGCGTTATGATGTCCACGCTATGTGTTATGATGTCCACGCTATGTGTTATGAACAAACGTTTACTTAAATTTAACCTGGACAGAAGATGTGCCAATAACAAACAAACCGAGATCATGGAATTCTTCAGGCGTTAATTTATAGTGTTTATAATTGTATACTGACATTGTTTCGTTTATATTTTCCGTTTGTATATTTATACAATGGCATGTCACATCGGTCATCTCATATATTCACATAAGTGATTTTATTGACTGAATGTGACAGTACATTTTTGAAACTTCATTCCCTCGAACTATGCATCGCTCGAACTCAAACTCGATTCCGTTGCCGGTTCGAGCGATCGAAGTTCTACTGTAAATAATAGCATGCCTCATTTGCATATGAAAATAGTCTGATACCAACGCGCATCACTATCAGTAAAATAAATATTACTAAATGATTATATCTGTTTTCCGGGCACTTTTAATGTTTAGAACTGGTGGAATAGTGACACAAATATACACTTATTTAATTCCTATGAAGATTATTTTGTGCTTACTGAGTGGGCATGTACCTTTAACGTCCCAGCAACAACTAAAGTCATATAGAGACGGGACCACATTTTATCAGTCTCATCCAACAGACTAGTGGGATGGAAACAAAATGTATGCATTTTTCACGCCTAGGGCAGATTGAACTCAAGTCCAATGCCATGTATCCCCTCAGCCAGAGCCCATCCATCGTCAAAAATGAACAGAAAGTTGCGAAAGTATCAAACTTTTATTTATTTGTAAAACAAGAGAGGATGATCACAGCTACGCTTTCCTTTTCTTTTTCCATTTGGACTTTTTCTGCTTCGTTGGTTTTATGGGTCGTGGCGTATTTCTGGACCGCGCCATCATTTTCTGTTGCCACTTCCGATCTTTCTTCACGCTCGATATCGCGTCCCTTTCTTCACCTGTGGAAATCAGAAATACCATAATACAGTGAACACTCGTTTACTCAAAGTCCAGGGAAAGGAGGAAAATGCTTTCAGTTAACATTTTGCATGCTGGGAAACTTGTGGGGCTATAAATAGTTAACAAGAGGGCCATGATGCCCTATATATCTAACCTGTCCAATGTCATAAAAATCAAGCAAATACTGGAATGTAAGGTCGTCACCAAGTACACATAAAAATAAGCCCATGACAGGCACATAAGAAGTCGCCAGGGTAGAAGTTGTTGCGCTATATGTGCCTCCATGCTTCGTCGAAATCAGTCTGACAGTTCATGAGAAGATTTTTTTAACAATTTTTTCTACTTTTCTACGGCGGCCATCTTGGATTAGTGACAGCCTCCCTTTTTAACAAATCAGAAAAGGCTTCACCTATGGACCATAACTGTGAAGTTTGGCCAGCATCGGCCAAGCGATTCGCGAGAAAGAATTTGTGCTATTTTTAGATGGCCGCCATCTTGGATTAGCGACAACCTCCATCTTTACAATTTTGAAAATGTTTCACCAACACGTCATCCTTGTAGTAAAGTTTGACCAACATCACGCAGACGTTTGAAATCTGAAAGGATGACTTTAGGACAATTCGGAGGCCATCTTGGATGACATAATCATCCGATTTTGACAAGAAATGCACCACATCGATCGTCTCGTGAATACCTTTGATTTGGTATATGACATCACCATATTCGGTCAAAAATAAAATTTGATCCCTATTTTAGCACCCCGGGATCACCATTTTAAACCTTTGAAAGACCATTGTACATCAATCATTTCTGCCAAGTTTCGTCGAAATCTATCCAGTGGTTCGTGAGAAGATTTTTTTAAGAATTTGTGCTATTTTTAGACTGCGGCCATCTTGGATTAGCAACAACCTCCATTTTCACAAATCTGAAAAGGCTTCACGCAAGGACCATAATTGTGAAGTTTGGCTAGCATTGTCCAACATCGGCTAAACGGTTCCAGAGAAGAAGACGTTTGAAATTGAAATTGTGGACGGACGACGACGGACGAAAAGCGGAAACAATAGCTCACTTGAGCCTTTGGCTAAAAAGTAGCAGACGAGAATTAATTATATTTTCTTTTATTTCTGCCTGTAAATATCATGAATATGTCTTGGAAATTCGTTGACGCAATTCTAATAAAATTCCAAGACATATTTACAGAGAGAAATAAGAAAAATATTCCTAAATTTGTTGGCTGTAACATTTTCACCGCTTCAGTGATTGGTGTCCTTGGTTGTACTGGTTCATCACAATAACGATGTATTTGATACTATTTGTTTTGGGAAACGCCTATTTTATAGGGGTTTCCCCAAAATAATGGTATCAAGTGGTATCAATAATCATATCAAGTTTATCGTGACGAATGGGCCAGAATTGGTTGGATATTTGCCGGGTCATTATGGGTCCCCACAGTAAGACAATGTAAAATACTATGGTAGCACGTGTCAACTTTGGGGTCCAAAGAAACACACAGACAGACAGACAGCACAACTGAGTGAATGTACATGTCAATCGTGCGGATCTACAATTGCTGTGAAATGCCATGGTAACATTTGTGACAAATGTTACCATGGCATTTTACAACAATTGTAGGGGCCAAATTGACAACACGACCAGCCCAAGGAAACACACAGCCAGCCATACGAGTCTCTGGGAACATCCAACATCCTGGGGGATACAAATATTGCCCAAATTACAGCCATACCAGTCTCTCAAAACATCCAGGATACACACAGGGTCCCCCCTCTTTTAGGAAGACCAAATTCCACGACTTTTCCCGGACTTTCAAGGACCTGTTTTCGAAATTCAAGTACCCATATTTGCGTGGATGATGCTCATGAAATGGTGTTTTACGGCTTATTGACTCATAACTTGAGCCATTTCAAGCCTGGAATACACCTGCTTTGGGGAGAGAAGTAGTAATTCAGTTCTGAATTTACAAAATCCTGATTTGGTGCCAGGTGCCCTTACCACACCAAATTGATTGGCTCAAAATCATGAAAGTGCACTGAACTTTCCTCAACAACACCAATTTTTCGACTGGAATCAAAATTCCATGACTTTCAATGACCTTTTAAGAAAAAGAGGCAAATTCCATGACTTTCATTCCATGACTTTCCAGGAATTTAAGGACCAGTGGGAACCCTGTACACATATTGCCCAACTTACAAAACAAACAGCCCAAAGTACAACACAACAGCCCAAAGTAACACACACATATACAGTCATAACAGTCTCTGGCAGCATCGGGTGGATACAATTATTGCCTGAAGTAACACACAAACAGCCCAACGTACAACACAAACAGCCCAAAGAAACACACAGACAGTCATACCGGTTTCTGGTAGCGTCCATGGGATACAAATATTGCCCAATGTACAGCTCAACATAACACACAGCCCACATAAACACAAACAAATCAATGTAACACACAGACGGCCCACACAAATAGCTGAACATAAAACACAAACAGCCCAAAGTAACACACAAACAGCCCAAAGTAACACACAAACAGCACAACATAACACACAACCATCCGACACAAACAGCTCAATGTAATACACAAACAACCCACACAAACAGCTCAACATAAACACACAACCATCTCACACAAATAGCTCAACATAAAACACAAACAGCCCCAAAGTAACACACAAACAGCTCAACATAACACACAAATCACACACAAACAGCTCAATGTAACACACAAACTCCACACAAACAGCTCAACATAAGACACAACCATCCCACACAAACAGCTCAACATAAAACACAAACAGCCAAAGTAACACAGAACAGCTCAACATAATACACAAACCATCCCACACAAACAGCTCAACATAACACACAAACATCCCACACAAACAGCTGAACGTAAACACACAAACATCTCACACAAACAGCTCAACATAGCACACAAACATCCCACTACACACTCAACGTAACACACAAAACATCCCACACATATAGCTCAACGTAACACCACAAACATCTCACACAAACAGCTCAACTTAACACACAAATATCCCACACAAACAGCTCAACGTAACAAACAAATATCCCACACAAACAGCTCAACGTAACACACAAACATCCCACACAAACAGCTCAACGTAACCCACAAACATCCCACACAAACAGCTCAACGTAACACACAAACATCCCACACAAACAGCTCAAAGTAACACACAAACATCCCACACAAATAGCCCAAATTACACACAGACGGCCATACCGGTCTCCGGCAGTGTAGCCAACTGGCCGGACTTGGTTGGGTATTTGCCGGCGAGAGTGCGGGGCAGTATGGGACGCCTCAGTAGGACATTCAGCTCCGCCTTCATCTGTTTGATGTACGCCCGGTGATGGGCCTGCTCCCCACTGTCACCAAGGTCATTCAGACTGGTCATTCGTTAAGAAAGGATGTGGTACGTTTCGGTATATTGGGAATTGGGCTATTCTCTTTGAAATTGGGGAAAGTGCTAGGGAATGGGTTCAACGTCCCAGCAACAGCTAAGGTCACATAGAGACGAGACCACAGTTTAACCCTTAGACTGCCATCTTATTTTTTTGTCGTCTGCTGTTAATTTCCTATTTTCCTTTTTTATCATCAAAAACATGCTTTAACAGCACATTAGAATAATTTACAACATGCTTCGACAGCACTTCAGATTCTGAAGTGCTGTCAAACCATGTTTTTATTGAGAAATAAGGCAAGATATAAAAGCAACAATTGTTGTGAGTAGCGGTCTAAGGGTTAGTCTCATCCGACGACCAGCAGAATGGAAATACTATGTAAGTATTTGTCATGCCTAGGTTGAGGTTTTAACTCACAGTCTCCGGTATATGAAGTCCAATGTCATATTCCATAGACCATGAAATTGGGCAAATGTAGGGTAACAACTGAAAATTGGGAAAAAAAAGAAAAACCATGCATGCAGTAATGTGAGACGGGCCATACAATTTTGTACCTTATAATATATACCGGTATGTGCGATTCAATTCTATTCCACATTTGCTATGAAAATGTTCTCCAACTTTCAACGTCATTTACGCGAAATATTGCAATATTTTTTTTATTAATTCATCAAGGAGGGATGTTTCTTTTCGGTATTTTAACAATTGGATTTGTGTGATTTGAAATGTGGAAACGGGTATTGTAATGACTGAAACATTGGTATATGGAATAGAAAAATGCCTTTTGGCTGCACCTTTCTTTTTATCTATAATCATGTCAAGTTGCAAACAATTATGGAAGAACCAAGATATATAAGGGTACGAACAAACAAGATTTATTGTTTTTACATTTTTGGGAATTTTTATTGGGAAATTGGGAAAACTAGAAAATGTGTTCATAGAACACGGATGCCCCACATATCGCTTTGATAGTAAACGAGGCCAAATTCCCAGTCCAAAAAGGAGAGATAATCCATGGCTCCGTGTCAAAGCAAAAATAGAAGTTCACTTTGTGCATCTACACACCATAAAGAAGCCACATACCAAGCATCAAGCCTCTAGTATTACGGTTTAGAAGTTTTACAAGTTACAAGTTACTAGGCAAAATGGTGAAATTCTAAGTCGAAAAGGGGGAGATAATCCATGAAGCATGATACATTTTAATTATTTATACTAATTAAATGTGTCACCTGAAAAAATAATATTTTCAACAGATTATAAAGTATGATCATTGCAAATCAGAAAATAAATACAGAGAATAAACAGAAACGTCCGTTAAAATTTTCATTTTGTCAGAAAATGTCTCAGATGATGTCTTTGATATAAAGAAAAGTTTGTGCCTGAGTGGGCATGAACAGCAGGAGAATGAAGACAAAACCTAAAACAACAGCAGAGGACAATACTTGTTTCTCTGTTCTACAGGTTAATAGTCATTATTTCCAAATCGCAAACACAATATGTGTTTCTTTTAACCAGAGCTCCAGATAAGCTGCGTATTTGCTTAAATACCCAATTAAAATTGCCAAAAACCCAATTTAAATCAGAAGCGAGTATCGAAAAGCAATAAAAACAAGAGGGCCATGATGGCCCTAATTTGCTCAACTGACTCCATGAACACCAGAGGAGAATGTGACATTGAGTTCATGTGTTTTAAAAAAATTGTGCTATTTTTAGATGGCAGTCATCTTGGATTAAGCGATGACTCTCATTTTACAAAATCTGAAAATGCTTCACCCAGCATCGGCCATGTGGTTCCTGAGAAAAAGACGTTAAAAATCTTGAATAAATGGACCTTTTGGTGGCCATCATGGATGACATAATCATCCGATTCCGACAAATATTGCACCAGAGTGATCGCCTCATTGATACCTTCAATATGTATCATGACATGACCATATTCAGTCATATTCAGCCATATTCAGTCAAAAATAAAATTTGACCCCAATTTGACCCCACGGGCCACGCCCATTTTTGACCCGGGGGTCACCATTTTAACAACTTTCAAAGAGCAATGTACATCGATCATTCCTACCAAGTTTCGTCGAAATCCGGCTAGCGGTTCATGGGAAGAAGATTTTTTAAGAATTTATGCTATTTTTAGACGGCGGCCATCTTGGATTAGCGATGACCTCCATTTTAACAAATCTGAAAAGGCTTCACCCATGGACCATAACTTTTAAGTTTGGCTACCATGGGCCAAGCGGTTCATGTGAAGAAGAATTTTGAAATCTCTAATAAAAGAACCTTTTGACATTTCGGCGGCCATCTTGGATGACATAACAATCCGATTTGGACAAAAAATGTACCAGAGTGATCGCCTCATTGATACCTTCGATTTGATATATAACATGACCATATTCGGTCATAAATAAAATTTGACCCCAATTTGACCCCACGGGCCACACCCATTTTTGACCCCGGGGTCACCATTTTAACAACTTTGAAAGAGCAATGTACATCGATCATTCCTACCAAGTTTCGTCGAAATCCAGCAAGCGGTTCATGAGAAGAAGATTTTTTAAGAATTTATGCTATTTTTAGACGGCGGCCATCTTGGATTAGCGATGACCTCCATTTTAACAAATCTGAAAAGGCTTCACCCATGGACCATAACTTTTAAGTTTGGCTACCATGGGCCAAGCGGTTCATGTGAAGAAGAATTTTGAAATCTCCAATAAAAGAACGACCTTTTGACATTTCGGCGGCCATCTTGGATGACATAACAATCCGATTTGTACAAAAAATGTACCAGAGTGATCGCCTCATTGATACCTTCGATTTGATATATAACATGATCATATTCGTCAAAAATAAAATTTGACCCTCGACCACGCCACGCCCATTTTTGACCCCGGGGTCACCATTTTAACAACTTTGAAAGAGCATTGTACATCGATCATTCCTACCAAGTTTCGTCGAAATCCGGCTAGCGGTTCATGAGAAGATTTTTTAATAAGAATTTATGCTATTTTTAGACGGCGGCCATCTTGGATTAGCGATGACCTCCATTTTAACAAATCTGAAAAGGCTTCACCCATGGACCATAACTTTTTAAGTTTGGCTACCATGGGCCAAGCGGTTCATGTGAAGAAGAATTTTGAAATCTCTAATAAAAGAACGACCTTTTGAACCTTTCGACGGCCATCTTGGATGACATACAATCTGATTTCGACAAAAAATGCACCAGAGTGATCGCTCATTGATACCTTCATTTGATATATGAAATGACCATATTCAGTCAAAAATAAAATTTGACCCCAATTTGACCCCACGGGCCACGCCCATTTTTAACCCCAGGGTCACCATTTTAACAACTTTGATAAAGAGCAATGTACATCGATCATTCCTACAAGTTTTGTCGAAATCCGGTTGGCGGTTCTTGAGAAGAAGATTTTTTAAGAATTTGTGCTATTTTTAGACGGCGGCCATCTTGGATTATGTAATGACGTCATTTTAACAATTTTGTAATCCCCCTACCTAAGGACCATGACCATGAAGTTTGGTGACCATAGGCCCAATGGTTACCGAGGAGAAGACGTTTGAAAATGTTCCGGACGACGACGACGACGACGACGGACGACGGACACATTGCAGTAACAATAGCTTCGCTCAGGTGAGCTAAAAAGTGTGGTACCTTCATCATGCTGCAGAAAACAATAAACAAACCACAAATACAGCATATTTTTCTTATTTTCCATGAAAACACATCTTGGTATTTCATTAGAATTGTCTCCTTGGCAAACTATTCAATAATTGCTGTATGTTGATGTATAAACAGTAGTGTGATTTTATTTATCCCAATTACAATTTTGAAATACCCAATTGCTTCAGAAATGATGGAGTGACAATACTCAGTTACTAATTCCTTATCTGGAGCCCTGTTTCAACTGTTTTCCAAACCCTTGAATGTCGATGATAATAAAGGATACAGTTTGTCGTTATCGTCCAGTTCAATGCCGATCTCCTCCGCGGACTTGGTGAACCAGTCGTTCTGTCGCTTGCTCTTCTGGAACCTGTCATATGACCGCAATGGGGATTAAAGTGCATTGATGGGTTGGGGATTTATATATACAGTCTACACTCGTTTACTCAAAGGCCAAGGGACTGTGGAAAATAATTTCAGTTAACGACAATTTGAGTTAACGGGAGTTATTATAAAGGAAAACATGAATATGGAATAGGGACCATGAATTTAACTTAAGAGAGTTTGAGGTAATGAGTGTCGACTATGTAGAATATAGAATACCGCAAGACATTTTCGTGCAATTTGCGATTACGAACAACAATATTGATTATTACGAAATGCTACATATATATCTGTATAATATGTAAACGGTTACTGAAGATGGAGTATATGATTATATTTGGTTCAGAAGTAAGAAAACAAGACATTTTAATGAAGTAATTAAGGATATGTATGTATTTACATGTATATGCGCACCCTCATAAACCTACAAGTGAGTGATCTCATTAGTGACAAATATACAAGAAGAGTAAACAATCACTATTGCATGTGTGTCTGAAGGCTGTGAAGATTGAAGATTGAAGACACCCTCTAGATGTTTAACTTAGATGTGTTTCGCTGTTATGTATCTCTGATTACAATGGCTTTTCATGATTGCAGAATACTATTTTTAGACCACGCATGGATTGGCGATGACCTCATTTTAACAAATTGTCATCCCCTACCTATGCAGGGTTCCAGATAAGTAATTAGTAATTGAGTATTGTCACTCCATAATTTCTGAAGCAATTGGGTATTTCAAATGTTTAATTGTGTAAAATAGAAGCACACTACTGTTTACACATCAGCAGACCGCACTCATTGAATAGTTTGCTTCAAAATGAAAACAGGTCTTGGCATTTCATTAGAATTGTCTCCTTGGAAACTATTCTAATGAAATACCAAGATGCGTTTTCATGGAAAAAACTAGATAGGTCAGTAAGTGAGGCTTACGGAATACCCCCCAACGTGGGCCCAGGTACCCCTAAATATGTAAATTTTCCAAGTGCGGGCTTGTGACCTTGACTCTGGGCTTAGCGGGGGCGCACGAACGTGAATGTGAAGCAGATCCGAGCAAGCAAATAGAAGTTACAACCGATTTCTCTGATGTTAAGTTTTGTAAAGAGACTAAGTATGTGATCTTGACCTTGGGATCAGCGGGGAGGATGTCACAGCATGATAGAGAGCCTTACAGGAATGTATGCATGAAATATTAAGAAGAATTTTAGATGAAGTTATAACATATTTCTCTGATGTTAAGTTTTGTAAAGTGACCATGTATTTGACCTTGACCTTGGGATCAGCGGGGTTGGACAGTCTGTGGATTTGGCCACATGCATGGTAAGTAGAGCCTAAATTTACAGGAATGACCTGTGTGTAATGGATTAGCTGTAGAGTTTTAAGCATGTAAATATTAAGGGAAATAGAAGGAAATAGAAGTTATAACAATATTTCTCTGTTAAGTTTTGTAAAGAGACTAAGTATTTGACCTTGGGATCAGCGGGGGTTGGACGGTAATGGATTTGGCACAGCATGGTAGTAGAGCCTTAGGAATTGCATGTGTGAAATATTATGCATTTTAGATAAAGGAAATAGAAGTTATAACAATATTTCTCTGATGTTAAGTTTACGGATGCACGGACGGATGGACGGACCACAACTCGTTGCAGGGGGTATAAATAAGAAAATATGCTATATTTGTGGTCTGTTTATTGTTTTCTGTAGCATGATAAAGATACCACAAATTTTTCATTGCTTTTTCATACTCACTACTTCGGATTTCAATTGGGTTTTTGGCAATTTTAATTGGGTATTTACGCAAATACCCACCTTATCTGGAGCTCTGCTTTCATAATGAAAAACAAATGTTTTGGATGTCTGATTTAGCGACAATGTACTGTACAGTACCTATATTCGGCGGTCTCGATGTCACGCACCATGTTGACCCGGGTGTGGACCTCCTGTAGATACTCCGTGTCTATGGGCAGTAGGGGAATCTCGTCATCTGTCAACACAATTGATTTGATTTATTGGTGTCTAACAGCCTATCAACAGCTAAGGTCATTTAAAGCCGAGATCAACGGGTTCGATTCCGCATGCAACCTGCTTGCTGCATTGGGGAAAAACTCCAATTTTTACATCGAAATAAATTTTTACTGATAAATCACGAAATGCTACAGTTTTCAAATTCCTAACATTTGAGTGAGTGAGTGAATAGGGTTTAACGTCCGCTTTTCTGACATAGAGGTACAAGCCTCGGGGAGTCTACACGCAGACGGGTCAACGGGGTCGAGTCCCATATCCACCTGTCCAAGGGGGGTAAATCCCAACTTCAGAACTCAATATTTACAATCAAAATATATATTCAGTCCTGAAATTAGAACAACCTGATCTGGTGCCAGGCCCTCGCCACACCAGCATCATTTATCCCATCCCCTAAAAGTAATAGGATTAGCGCTAATCTTACTTTTATATATGGGGCATAGCCCGACTCAACTCTCACATACAAGAAAGCCAAAAATGTACATGAGGGCCAAATCCGGTATAGTGGGTTCCGGAAAGTATGAACCCAATCGTTAAGCCAGTCGCCTTTTACGACAAGCAATGGCTACTGCAGCACTATTCTCAGGATCAGTTGATCCCGCCCCGGTGCCTGCACGGGGCCCTAACATTTGAATTATGAGCATTAATGTGCATAATCCCTGTATATTATGAGACTGGCCGACTCACACGAATAAGTTGGCGAATGAGAAATACGCGTACAATGTTTATATATGTAAAACTGGTTTGTTAATGAGGTCACGTGACAATTTCTAAAGTAACAAAATGGTGGATTCGAAAAGCATCACTACAGTTAAACTGTAATGACATGGGCACTATCACCAGGGCTCCAGATAAGGAATTAGTAATTGAGTATTTTCACTCCATCATTTCTGAAGCAATTGGGTATTTCAAAATTTTATTTTAATTGGGTAAAATAAAATCACACAACTGTTTTACACATCAACAGACCGCAATTATTGAATTAGTTTCCTTTGAAATGAAAACATATCTTGGCATTTCATTACAATTGTCTCCTTGGAAATACCAAGATCTGTTTTCATGGAAGATATGCTATATTTGTCGTCTGTTTGTTGTTTTCTGCAGCATGATACAGGTACCACAAAATTGTTATTGCTTTTTGATACTCGCTACTTCGGATTTCAATTGGCTTTTTCGGCAATTTGAATTGGGTATTTACGCAAATACGCAGCTTATCTGGAGCTCTGTGTCACTGATGGAAAATAATCAACACGGACATGTGATTGGAGCATGCATCAATTGGATGTTGACAAAGTTTGTCACACGAGTTTCGGGTGTTCTTTGGACGACTATGGCAAGGCTCAAGAGGCGTTACGTGAATGCTGGAGACGTTTCACTTTTGGTACGTAAAAGATGACCGTGTATGTTGGTGCTGTGAGCAGGCATTAGGATACGTCTTACATGATAACGTAATTGCTCCCATTCTGTAACAGTGGGTCCAGAAACTTTTCCAATGGTAGTCGATGTCGTGTATTTGCTAAATAAAGCCAGAAAACACTTTCATACGTTAGGCTGAGTTTCACATTTGACACAAACTCCTTGACGTCGACAGTTGGTATGGCCACGTACACACGTACAAACATGTATTTGTTGGTGGAGTACAGTAAAATCTTCCGACAAATTCTGATTTCTGCTACATCAACCAGGGGAGTATCGTTTTTGGGGTACTTTCGAGATTATTGGATAGACACTTACGTCAACGATGGCAACAGCCAGAGACGTTGCATTTGTGTCGGACACTAGTCATTGACTGGTGGAACACATCCCACAACGTGCTACATGTTGGTTGGTTGGGTCAATGTGTTGATAAAGTCCAATGTTAATGAATTCCACACAAGGTTGTGCGAGAAACTGAAACTTGCAAGTGAGATTTTCGACCTCTATGGTATTCAACGAGACATACAGAACACATTACGCCAGCTAACAATACAGTGTTTCGTATGGTTATAGAGGGATGGTATACCAACAATAAAATATACAATTCGAATAAAACACGGTTATACATTTAATAATATAATAGTATAATTATGTATGTAGCGTTACTTTTGTTCCCAGTGTATATACAGCCCTGACATTAGAATAACTGTCAGACCTGATGCCAGGTCCATACCGCACCAAAGTCACTTGGCCACTTTTCCCTAAAAGTAATAGGATTAGGAATAATCCCCACGACGATGAGTGAGTGAGTGAATAGGGTTTAACGTCCGCTTTTCTGACATAGAGGTACAAGCCTCAGGGAGTCTACACGCAGACGGGTCAACGGGGTCGAGTCCCATATCCACCTGTCCAAGGGGGGTAAATCCAACTTCAGAACTCAATATTTACAATCAAAATATATATTCAGTCCTGAAATTAGAACAACCTGATCTGGTGCCAGGCCCTCGCCACACCAGCATCATTTATCCCATCCCCTAAAAGTAATAGGATTAGCGCTAATCTTACTTTATATATGGGGCATAGCCCGACTCAACTCTCACATACAAGAAAGCCAAAAATGTACATGAGGGCCAAATCCGGTATAGTGGGTTCCGGAAAGTATGAACCCAATCGTTAAGCCAGTTTAGTCGCCTTTTACGACAAGCAATGGCTACTGCAGCACTATTCTCAGGATCAGTTGATCCCGCCCCGGTGCCTGCACGGGGCCCCCACGACGATGACGACTGCCAGATTTGTGGCCACTGTGTACATGCATCACTTTCAGGGGTGTGAGCAGCGTATTGTGAGAAAAGAGGAAATTGGTGAAAAATGTAACAAAGAAGAGGAAACCCATTCAACCGCTTGACAAAAGTATGATTTATGGGCAATTTCAATAAAATCCAGAACTTTTTTTTTTTTTAATAATTATTATTATTAAACTAGAAATGTGGCCTGTCGGCACACGAATGCCCCCGCTGGCAGCCAAAGAAAACGAGGCATATTTGATTATAAGCCATTTACCCGAGCGTTAAGGTTTTGAACGCACCACGTGACCTTGACCATGGGCTTAGCGGGGGCGGGACGAATGTGGATTTGTCACAGGGCGGTAGAGGACCATTGGAGCAATGCGTGTGTGAAATGTGAAGCAGATCCGAGCAAGGAAACACAAATTATAAGCCATTTAACTGAATGTTAAGGTTTTGAATGCACCAAGTCTGTGACCTTGATCCTGGGCTTAGCACGGGCGGGACGAATGTGGATTTGTCACGGAGCTTAACCCTCACTACGCGCGAGACGAAAATTGTCGTCTGCTGTTTTTCATTTTGCCTTAATTCTTTAAAAACTGTTTTGACAGCACATGAGAATCGTCTCCAGTTGAAACGATTCTCATGCGCGACAAAACAGGTTTTTATCAAGAATTGTTGAAAATAAAACATTTCCAGCAGACGGCAAAATTTAATTCAGCATAGTAAGGGTTAACATCCCAACACAGCTATGTGGCTGTGACTGGAGAAATGGGGCTTATCGGATTTGTGACTGGTGTATATCCTGATCAGATATCACACTCCTGTAGCCTGATAACGATCTATCTTGATCATTAGAAGCATGACTGGTATTTTATTGATGGAATGACGAACAGTGCAGATCCTGATCAGACTGTGCAGATGCACAGCCTGATCTGGATCTACACTGGTCGCAAAACCCACAAGCCCCATTTCTCCAGTCACATCCACATACAGAGACGTGGGCCTCAGCTTCCAGACATTGACCAATTTTTGGTCTGAAAACGCATGGAATCCACACTATTCTAAGGGAAATAACTGTGTATCAGTAGAAATCTACACAGTATATAAGACCGCAAGAGTTGTCATTCTTGAATTCCTAAAATATACACATCTGACATTGAAAACGTGCCAAATTGCTTTCGACAGCAAGGGACCGAGTCATATGGCTGTCAAATTGCCATCTCTTGTTATTTTTGCACCTTAGCGTGTGTTCTTTATACACATTCATACTGCTTCTAATTTGGTGATACCCCAATGTTTACATTAGCCACATGTGTCATCATGCGATGTTGTTGGGTGGTTAACCCATTTCAGTCTCGGGATACGATAATTTTTGTAAAATTAAATCTGATTTTGTTTATTTCTCCATGAAGGCATATGTTGTGTCACTCATTTGTGACGGTTCAAACGAGTGGTAACAACATATACGTTCGAGATGCAATACAGAAAATATGGATTTTTTCTCATAAAAGTTTCATACTACTATAATTTATCCTGTCGTTAATGGTTTAAAGTTCGCTCAATATCATTAACCTCCACGACGTAAAACAAAGATGATTCTTAATTTTAACGCCATACTTGGTTGTTTATATTTTTGAGGCTATCAGAAAATGCAATGTAAATATAAGTAATAAAGGCATACGCTGTTGAATTTAATGTGGCATGTAAAACATTTGGTATGTTTAAAGTTTGCGAACTGCACGTACATTAAACAGATAAAATGTTTTGAAAACCACAGGAAATGCAACAGTGCATGGCCGGATTCCTTAAATGCGGGCTGATCTGTGCTACACGGATCACAAGCAAAGTTCCTTTATTCAACTTTGGCATGAAGGGACTACATGTATACCCACTTTTATTGAGGCTGTTCATGATCTTCCTGTAGTTTTTCGCATCATCTGGTCCAACAATCATCAGACTCAGGCCCTCCTTGGACGCCCGGGAGGGCTGTTCTCCCGCCCCTTCTGTGCACGTAGTTCTGCAAACAAAAAGTGGTTGTACTTATTAACTCGATGGCTGCGGCCCGCATGTCGCGCCTGCCGAGACTTTGATAGTATACCGAAAAACTTTAACCAAAATCTTTAACCCAGACGAACGTACAGAAAATATCGTAAATTTTGTAAATATTTTCAATGATATATCACACGTCACGTGACGTGTTCACAAGTACAAAATCACATGGAGTGTTACAAATGGGATACGGTCTACCCACCTCGACGGTACGTGGGACCTGGTAATGGAGTACATGCTGGACGTTCGGGATGTCCAGCCCTCGGGCCGCCACGTCCGATGCTATCAGCACACCCTTGGGGTTCCCTGCAACCAATGATGGATTATGGAGATTGATACAGTCAGAATTCGTTACAGCGGCACACGTTACAGCGGCATATTCGCCTCCCGGCACAATAAGTCGCCAAACCAATCGGCAAGCTCTTTAATCTGCTCGATATACCGGCAAATTCGGCTTCCCGCACCAGCAGGGAATTCCCGCAAACGAATACACAGTTTAAGTCTTATTTAATGTGCGTTATAACGGCGCCGGTACCCAGCGTCGCTGGTACCAGCGCTGTGACCCAGCTCTGTTATCCGGCATTACGTGCCGGAAACCGATATTCGGGAACCAGTCACTGACCATATCTAAACAATTTCACAGCTGATTAACCCCGACCTGCTGTCATAAATCACGGCAATTAACGTGTCGGTACGTTGTCACCTGCTGTGATGTACTATTTTGCAAACATCAATTAAGAAATGAACAGTTAGCAACTAAATTTACAAGTGATTAAATCCAGCAAGGACCGATAGATTGTAAATAAAAAAATATCATAATCGTGAACAATTTAAATAATTATCGTGTAACATTGTCTCTGGGGCGAGTTCAGATAGGGACGAATCGGCATGAAAATAAATTTATTTAAAGGGAAACCACTCTACATGTTTTCGCTTTGTATTTTTATAAATTTTGCATGTAAATTAAAACAAACTGTTTTAAATATGTGTTTCTTTTCTATATGCACATGTTTGCGAATTGCTAACAATAAAGAAACAATTTCACAGATAATCCGGTATTCACCACGCGCTCTACAATTAACAACAGGTTCGCCTGCAACCTAGACTTTGTCAAATACCGGATTAGATTTGAATGTTGTTGGTTTCCTTGATATAAATTTGTATATAAATTTGTATATATACATTGTTTTATCAATAAGGTGACAAATAAGTATATATCTCGCTGATAATGATAAATATGTAAAATGATAGCAAATAGCGTCGATACAATGCATGGTTACCAATTACCGACATGTTCCAATTACCGGAATTATCTCGACAGTCAGATAGCGAGGAGAAAATCGCCGATTCTTTATACCGACATATTCGTTAGAACGGCAGATTCATCTCTGACGAACTATGCCGTTGTAACGAATTCTGACTGTACTAGCACACATGTGAAGACATCTTTTTATTATATATCTACCCATTAAATATGTAGCTATACAATGTAAATAAGTCATATGTTATCATTGATGAAAATAAACAACTTCCGGTGAGATATCCGTAGTTCTGGTATCTACATTCATATGCGCACCTGCCAAAACCACAGGTGATTCTAGCATGTCTTGGATGGTCAATTATTGTTTGTATATACATGAAACAACTCAAATGCGCCCGGGTGAAATAATAATAGTACATGTACTTAGTAAGGTATAAAACTCCCATTCGCCAACATTGAAACAAAAAGCCACACGATGTAGTACTGTCGAACTCGCTTATACAATGCATTACAGTGTGTCGAAACTGCTGTTTGGGGTGAAGTTTACAGTTACCAATACATTAACATACATCTCAAAGATTTCAAACGTAAACTGCACTAAAAATGCGTTTCACTAACCTAAATTCGCTAAATTGTGTCTGAATATTTAGGGTTATTACAAGCACATGTAAAGTCACAAAGTGAAAGAGAATGAGTTTAATGTCCCAGCAACAGCTAAGGTCATAAAGAGACGGGACCACAATTTAAAGTCTCGTCCGACAGACCAGTGGGATAGAAATACTATGTACGTATTGTTCACCCCTAGGGTGAGGATTAAACTCACAACCTCCGGTATTGAAGTCCAATGACATATCCCCTAGGCCATGGCCCATCCCTTTTCCCCAAAACAAATTGTAACCAAATATATTGTTATTACGATGTACCAGTACAACCACACTAATGATAAACATTGGGACACTCTTTGTTGTGAGAAACAGATTTATATGCAATTCCTACAATAAATAGTGTCAGAATATTCAGGGCTATTCCGACACATGTAAAGTCACAGATACCTGTAAATCTCTCAAGATTTTTGAGTCGCTGTTTCTGGTGCATGTCGGCATGTAGAGGCAGAGGGCAGCACTGTAGCAGGGTAAATATGGAGACGAGGCGGCGAATACAGTCCTTGCTGTTGGTAAATATCAATGTGCGGCCCGGGTACTGTTTCAGGAAGTAGTATAGGTACACATCCTGTAAATAGAGCAATTTGGCTGCCACTTACTGGGTCGCTTGTTGATTCTAGCTTCATTAGGCCATCTACGTAAGTAAATATATGTCATAATTACTAAAAATAATGACTAAAAAGTGTATATTAAACAGCAGACGACAAACTTTAATCAGCCTTGCAAGGATTGAATCATGCAGTGAAAGCCGAGCAAATTTTTGTAGTCATGTGGCCCACCACCTCCGGTGTGAATGTCCACCACCCCCTATGTGACTGCTCACCACCCCCTGTGTGACAACCCATCCACCATCCACCGCCCCCTGTGTGAGCACACACCAACCATCCACCGCCCCCTGTGTGACCACCCATCCACCATCCACCGTCCCCTGTGTGACCACCCACCATCCATCGCTCCCTGTGTGACCACCCATCCACCATCCACCGCCCCCTGTGTGACCACATACCCACCATCCACCGCCCCCTGTGAGTGTGACCACATTACCCACCATCCACCGCCCCCTGTGTGACCACCACCACCCACCATCCACCGCCCCCTGTGTGACCACATACCCACCATCCACCGCCCCCTGAGACACCCCCATCCACCGCCCCTGGGGACCACCCACCACCATCCACCGCCCCCTGTGTGACCACATACCACCATCCACCGCTCCCTGTGTGGACAACCCACCCACATCCACCGCCCACCCCCTGTGTGACCACCCACCATCCACCGGCCCCTGTGTGACCACCCACCCACCATCCACCGCCCCTGTGTGACCACACACCATCCACCGCCCCCTGTGTGACCACCACCATCAACCGTCCCATGTTACCCAATCCACCGCCCCCCGTATGACCACCCACCAACCATCCACAGCCCCGTGTTACCATCCACTGCCCACCACCCCCTATGTGACTGCCCACCACCCCTGTGTATGACTGCCCACCTACCATCCACGATCTGATGTGCCCACCCAGCAAACATCCATCACCCTGTGTCACCACCCACCTTGTCCTCCTTGGAGCAGTTGATCCTGGCCTCGGTCAGCGTTTCCACGGTGGCCGCCTTCCGCGTGATGTCCACCACCTTGGGTCGGTCCTTCAGTCCGATACTCTCCACCAAAATAGCTGTAGGGATAAATCTATATTGCTTGTTCGAAATATGACGTGGTTTTCATTGATGGAATGGCGAACAGTGTAGATCCTGATCAGACCGTGCGGATGCACAGGCTGATCTGGATCTACACTGGTCGCAAAACCCATAAGCTTCCACGTAATGTTGCCTGATAACGATCTATATTGCTTGTTTGAAGCATGTGGGTTTAATTGATGAAATGGCGATCAGTGCAGATCCTGATCAGACTGTGCAGATGCACAGGCTGATGGATCTACACTGGTCGCAAAACCCATAAGCTTCCGCGTGATGTCCACACCCGGTGGCCGGTCCTTCAGTCCCATGCTCTCCACCAACACAGCTGTAGGCATATAAATGCGACTGTGACTCGAGAAATGTGGCTTATGAGACTTGTGAGTGACCAGTTTAGCTCCTGATCAATCGCATGTGACCTGATAACGATCTATATTGCTTTCTCCAGGCACGGCAACATACCGGTATGAGACGAGAGAGTGTCATAAAGAATATTTACAGAAACTTACTATTATTTTCTGAAAAATGACGTCAAAAGTTGACAATATTCTGGGATCGGTTTACAGAGCGAAGTGGGCGAAATTCTCTCCCTAAATTGTCTGACTTCTCCCTATTTTGAGTTGAGGGAAAACTTTTTAACTATATAAAACCGAAATTTTGAAAAAAATTGTGTTTTCTCATTTTTTTAGCGAAAACTTCTCCCTATTTTGAAGGGCTAGCTTGAACCCTAAATATTGGAATTATATTCCGCATTTGCTCTCAACTTTCAACGTCATTTAATGAAAATATCGTAAATTTTGTAAATATTTTCACATGGCGTGTCTCAAAGCAAAGCATTGTGTATTATAGTGTCACCCCTATTGAAAGGGCCAGCAGCTAGTATTGACACTAAACTTTGTACGACTAAGATGTTCGCAAGAGCAAAATTATGACTGTCCGTAAATGTCACATTAACAATGTTTTCTTTTATTGATTTATTGAGCATGCAGCCTATGTTCAATAAATGTAAATCCATCAATTGAAATTTCCAGATGATCCTAAGTTTGAACTAACATTTTAGTCGTACAAAGTTTAGACTAACATGCCATCTGTGCTCCAGATAAGCTGCGTATTTGCTTAATTACCTGATTAAAATTGCCAAAAACCAAAGTGAAATCAGAAGTACCAAGTACATATCAACAAGAGCTGTAGGAGAACAGCATAGCTCGACTACGAGGGTTGTCGATGTACACATAGTTTGACAAACAAGGTGGCTGCGGTCTGCATAAAAACCTTAACCAAGGTTGAGTAAAAAACTTAACCAAGGGAAATTAAGTAAGTAATTCAAGGTTAAATGTAGGTCAATGACAGATATAGGTCAGGGGTTATTGATGTACATCACTAGGAGATAAAGTTGTCGAAGTATGGTTGGTGTAGGGCCAGGAGTATTCCATCTACAAGCTTGACTAAAAACCTTAACAAAAGAGAATTAACTAATAATTCAAGAGGAAATGTAGGTCAAAGTCAAATGTAGGTCAAGGTCAAATATAGATCAAGGGTTATTGATGTACATCCCTAGGAGATGAAGTTGTCCAAGTATGGTGGGTGTAGGGCCAGGAGTATTCCACATACAAGCTTGACTAAAAACCTTAACCAAGGAGAATTAAGTAAGTAATTGAAGAGGAAATGTAGGTCAAGGTCAAATATAGATCAGGGGTTATTGATGTACATCCCTATGAGAAAAGGTTGTCCAAGTATGGTGTCTGTATGCACAATAGTATTCCATGTAGAAAGCTTGACTAAAAACATTAACAAAGGTTGACTAAAAACCTTAACCAATGGGAATTAACTAAGTAATTCAAGGTTAAATGTGGGTCAAAGTCAAATATAGGTCAGGGGTTGTTGATGTACATCATTAGGAGACAAAGTTGTCGAAGTATGGTTGGTGTAGGGCCATGAGTATTCCATCTACAAGCTTGACTAAAAACCTTAACGAAAGAGAATTAACTAAGTAAGTCAAGAGGAAATGTAGGTCAAAGTCAAATGTAGGTCAATGTCAAAAATAGATCAAGGGTTATTGATGTACATCCCTAGGAGCTGAAGTTGTCCAAGTATGGTGGGTGTAGGGCCAGGAGTATTCCATATACAAGCTTGACTAAAAACCTTAACCAAGGAGAATTAAGTAAGTAATTGAAGAGGAAATGTAGGTCAAAGTCAAATATAGATCAGGGGTTATTGATGTACATCCCTATGAGAAAAGTTTGTCCAAGTATGGTGTCTGTATGCACAATAGTATTCCATGTACAAGCTTGACTAAAAACCTAAACAAAGGTTGACTAAAAACCTTAACCAAGGGGAATTAACTAAGTAATTGAAGAGGAAATGTAGGTCAATGTCAAATATAGATCAGGGGTTACTGATGTACATCCCTAGGCGATGAAGTTGTCCAAGTATGGTGGGTGTAGGGCCAGGAGCATTCCATATACAAGCTGGACTAAAAACCTTAACCAAGGGGAATTAACTAAATAATTGAAGAGGAAATGTAGGTCAAGGTCAAATATAGACCAGGGGTTATTGATGTACATCCCTATGAGAAAAGGTTGTCCAAGTATGGTGTCTGTATGCACAATAGTAGCCCATGTACAAGCTTGACTAAAAACCTTAACCAAGGTTGACTAAAAACCTTAACCAAGGGGAATTAACTAAGTAATTCAAGAGGAAATGTAGGTCAAGGTCAAATATAGATCAGGGGTATTGATGTACATCACTAGGAGATGAAGTTGTCCAAGTATGGTGGGTGTAGGGCCAGTAGTATTCCATATACAAGGTTGATTAAAAACCTTAACCAAAGCGTGACGGTGATGCCGACGCCGACGCCGGGGTAACAACATAAGCTCTACTTATTCTTCGATTAGTCGAGCTAAAAAGCAATACAAATTTGTGGTACCTTTATCATGCTGCAGAAAACAATAAACAGACCACAAATATAGCATATTTTTCTTATTTTCCATGAAAACACATCTTCGTATTTCATTTCGAAGCAAACTATTCAATAATTGCGGTCTGTTGATGTGTAAACAGTAGTGTGATTTTATTTTACCCGATTCAAATTTTGAAATACCCAATTGCTTCAGAAATGATGGAGTGACAATATTCAATTAATAATTCCTTATTTGGAGCCCTGATGCCATGTCTCTATATCATGTTGAACTTCTATTTTTCATCATCTGACATTTATCATTTATTATTTACTTTGCTATAGCTATAGGTAGTAAAGCCATAGTGCTATGTCTATTACTCACCTAGTTTTTGTTTCTCATCAAGCTTTACTTTCTTTTTCTTCTTCAACATCCGCTGTGGGCCGGTGTGCAGCACGGTCAGCGTCGCCGAGAATATATACGTGTGGCGTCTCGCTTTCTTCTTTGGGTCCCTGAACATAGATTTGATTTGGTTATAGAGATACCAAGCTAGTGTCTTTTTATTAGGCAAGGAAACAAGTAGGAATGGAATGGAACGGTGCTTAACGGCCCACCAACACAAAAGAGTATCATTTAGGGCCAAGCAATTTAGATGAAGAAGAAATGAATACATGTAGTAAATTGTATGTTAGCTGTGTAGGAATTCTAAGGTTCGCCAAGGAATTCCTACTGTTTCCGAGTCTTGCCTGATGAATAGCTCTTTAAGCCTTACACCGCTATCTTAATATTTTTGTCGTCAATTCCAGTCAACACAGTCAATTCCAGTTACTTAGCGTTGAAAGAGTTAATAAATAGAATACCAAAGTCTTCGTACATGATCTGTTTATCCATGAATATAAAGTTCTAATACCACGCTAGTGTCTTTTTATCAGGCAAGGCTAGGAAGCGCGTAGGAATTCCGAGGCCAGCTGAGGAATACTGTTTCCAAGCCAGAATTTTTCATTTAAAACAGCTGTGAATAAATAGAATACCTTGTTAGTGTCTTTTCATATCATGTTGAACAGGCAAGGCTAGGAAACGCGTAGGAATTCCGAGGCTCATCTAGGAATTCCTACCAGTTCCAAGCCTTGTCTGATGAACTTGATAGCTCTGGATATGGAACACCAGTAGCCGATTTCATAAAAATTGCAATGGCTGTGATAATGTAATAAATTCAGTACAAAAAAAAAATAAAACAAGAAATGCGTCTGACTAGCACGGATGCCACCTGCAGCATATTTGAGAAACTGTGACAAAGTGGTTAACCGAAAAGTGTGACGGACGGATGTACGTACGTACGTACGGACGGACGGACGGACGGACGGTCCAAACTCCAAACACTATATGCCACCCGTTTCTTCGAAACCCGGTGGCATAATTATCCTTAAATTGAAAATTTCTCCCTCCTATTTTGGTAGATAAGTATACTTTGCAATGTTGGTGAAATAGGCTACTGGCTAGTGTCTTTTTACAAGGCAAGGCTAGGAAACGCATAGGAATTAAGAGGCTCAGAATTCCAAGCCGGGCATGACGACCTTGATATCTTTAACCAGGCTATTTATCAGGCAAGGCTAGAAAACGTGAACTTGGAATTCTTACCGATTCCGAGCCGAGTCTGACAAATTTGATATCCAAGACATGACCATGATAATCTATTTATCAGGTAAAGTTTTACGATCGTCTCGTTAAGACAGTTCAAATGAGTGGTAACAACATATACATTCGTTGAGAAATAAAATGCAGAAGAAAAAATATTGTTAACCCTTAGACAGCTATCTAATTTTGTGTCGTCTTCTGTTTAATTTTCTATTTTCCATTTTTATCATCAAAAACATGCTTTGACAGCATTTTAGAATAATTTACAACATGCTTTGACAGCACTTCAGAATCATTTCCATTGGAAATGATTCTGAAGTGCTGTCAAACCATGTTTTATTGAGAAATAAGGTAAGATATAAAAGCAACAGCAGACGACAATTGTTGTGAGTAGCGGTCTAAGGGTTAATTTAGATACGTGTACGTGAGTATTCGGCATGTAATGGGTTGGTAATAATGTACATGAACCTGATTGTTTTATCAGGGGATATCAAATATTTTAATTCAACTTACCTGGCGGACATGCAAGGCATGTAATGGGTTGGTAATAATGTACATGAACCTGATTGTTTTATCAGGGGATATCAAATATTTTAATCCAACTTACCTGGCGGACATGCAAGACAATTTTAAAATCTAAGCAATCATGGCAGAGATACAAAAAATATATTACTGCAATCATACATACAAGGGCCATTCCAGAAACTTTGAAACTTTTGTTCCACAGTTGGTTGTTTGGAACATACATAGAATTAGTGATAACAGAAATATAAAATAATAAACTCATTAATTTGTACACTGTAGGTTGAAGTAACGGACTGAGGTCTATATTAAATATGCCTAAAAGCATCAATAAATGAAGAAAAAAATAAGCTCAATTTTTTTTTTACCCCCTCCTATACACATTTTAAAAAATAGGCTAAACATTATATAATTTTTACTCGCTCAGGAGGGAGTAAACAAATAATTTTTAGCTTATTTTTTCTCTCATTTATTGATGCTTTTAGGCATATTTAATGTATTTATAGACATCAGTCTGTTACTTCAACCTGTGATTTTCAGGGTTCGTACAGACATGACATGATACAATTCAAGCACTTTTCAAGCACTTTTCAAGTACAATTATTATTTTTTCAAGCACAATATCAATTTCTTTCCGACATAGAGTACAATAGGCTTTGTGCCTATCGGGCGCTTCTTTAACCCACTTAAAGCGGCTTATCCAGATACGGTAGAATACATTTTTCCCCATTGTGAAAATGCAGTGTAGCGTTCACGCACATCGCCATTAACCATTCAGAACGAGGATCATATTGGACCAGTTTAAAACCAGAACCGTGCACGGTTTTGCCGATACGCAGCGGGTTTGCCGATACCACGCATAGTTTAACATGCAGTTTCCAATACCGATCAGCGCTCCACAATTTACACTCGACCCATCGAATATCGAATTTTAGCGATTAACATTTTTATTTTTTCTATTAAAATTCAAGTACTTTTTAAGCACGAAGGCATTTTTTTAAGCACTTTTCAAGTACAAAAATTCAATTCAAGCACTTTTCAAGCAGATTTTCAGAAAATAAGTACTTTTCATTTATCACTCGAGAATTCAAGTACTTTTCAAATCTGTACGAACCCTGATTTTGTACATCAGTTTTCCAAATAATCCATGATAACCATAAATATTCGCACACCATCTTTTTCAATAAGCCCTTACAAATTGTAGTCAGCCGCAATAGCTCAGTGGTAGAGCATCGGACTACGGATCGAAAGGTCCCGAGTTCCAATCCCGACCCTGGCCGATTCGGCGTGTCCTTGGGCAAGACACCTTCGTGATAGCCTAGTCATATCGGATGGGGACTTAAATAGTCGGTCCCGACATGCAAGGTCATCGAGCCAGTGCCGTCGTTAAATCAAAGCATTTACAAATTGTATCCAAATACACGGTTATCCTGATCGACCAGTACAACGATACTAAAACTAAACATTGGGACATTCTTTGTTGTAGGAAACCATGTACTAATATGTGTTTCCCAGAACAAATACTGTTCAAATATTTAGGGTTATTACGGTAATGACATTTGTGGAAATTATGCAGATTTGCACAAAGTTTATTGTGTTTATCATTGTCATATCCTGCATTCTCTAGCTACAGAGCTCCAGATAAGGTGCGTATTGGCGTATTTTACGCACTTATTTTAGCAGAAAGGATTATCAAAAGTGGGAGTACAAAATACTCGCAGCAATGTGAAAATATGCATTGATTTGTTGAAAATACTGTAATAAAGTTAAAACTGTACTTAGTTGAACTGCAAAAAGCTCAAATAAGTACATTTTTTAATTTGTTTTATTTTTTATCATTTGTTCCCTATTTAATAAGAAAATCAGTAATACAATTTGAAATCTGTGGGTATAATACTCTTTAGATACAAAACTTATCTGGAGCTCTGTAGATGCGCACATTCGGGTCACAACACATTCAACAGACTCCAGCACATTAAACAGACCAAATATTGTATGCAACACATTAGCACAACAGACCACGGCTAAATTTCTTAATCCTTTCAGCCCTATGTAACTGGAATGAATTTAATTTTTCGACCGATCCAATCGCCACAAAATGAATTTCAGACCAGTGCATTTATGAAAAGGGAGGTGGGTTTTTCTTTCTAAAAAAATTATTCTTGCCAAAAAAGTGCAGATACTGATGAGACGGCTCGCTAAGCGCCGGCTCATCTGGATCTACACTGTTTGCAAACACCGCTATAGAGGTCTGTAGTGTTGAAAGAGTTAAACGGACCAAATGTTTTCCTTACCACAGTAAGTGCAACAGCCCATGATTTTATTCTTTAAATTGCTATCACCACCAGGGCTCCAGATAAGGAATTAGTAATTGAGTATTGTCACTCCATCATTTCTGAAGCAATTGGGTATTTCAAAATTTTAATTGGGTAAAATAAAATCACACTACTGTTTACACATCAATAGACAGCAATTATTGAATATTTTGCTTCGAAATGAAAACATGTCTTGGCATTTCATTAGAATTGTCTCTAATGAAATACCAAGATGTGTTTTCATGGAAAATAAGAAATATATGCTATATTTGTGGTCTGTTTATTGTTTTCTGCAGCATGATAAAGGTACAACAAAATTGTTATTGTTTTTTGATAATCACTACTTCTGATTTCAATTGGGTTTTTGGCAATTTTAATTGGGTATTTAAGCAAATACACAGCTTATCTGGAGCTCTGCACCACTTACAATAGCAAAATCCCATCAGAAATACAAATTCTCAATGACACCTGCCGTGCTCCAGTTTTATGTTGTCAGGGCAACGTCTACAACTATTTCCCATTTTGTCAACAATGTCATGAATTTCTAATCTGGTACACAACATGTGGACGTATGAGACAAGAATATGAGCGATATTGTTGTACTGTTTATTATTACTTTACTTTTCGGGATCTGGTAAAACAACCAAGTTTCTGACCATGACATAACTAGTCCCTTACATTACACATGTTTCTAGTATACTAACACAGGGTTCCCACTCTTTTGGGAAGACCAAATTCCATGACTTTCAAAGACCTGTTTTCGAAATTCAAGGACCCATATTTGCATGGATGATGCTGATGAAACGGTGTCGAGCCTGGAATACACTTGTGTTGGGGAGAGAAGTTACTTCTCTCCCCAACACAAGTGTAGTCCAGGCTCGACACCGTTTCATGAAGTACCGGTACTTCAGTTCTGAAATTACAAAATCCTGATTTGGTGCCAGGTGCCCTTACCACATCAAATCAGTTGGCTCGAAATCATGAAATTGCACTGAACTTTGCTCAACAACACCAATAATTGGACTGGATTCCAAATTCCATGACTTTCAATGACCTTTTCAGAAAAAGAGGCAAATTCCATGACTGTCCAGGCCTGGAATCCATTTGTCCAAATTCCATGACTTTCCAGGAATTTAAGGACCAGTGGGAAACCTGCTAACACTACCACAATATCTCAGGAAAATATGGACAAAATTGATGGTATTTTCCGTAAATGATATCAACAGGTGACAACAAATCATGAACAGAAAATATCACAGTTTTTGTAAATATATATTATTGTCTGAAGTCTATAAGAAATAACGGTAAGTGTTAGAGCAAGTTTCAATAATTTTGGAATGCTCCCCATATTCATTTGCCAATAAATTGCCACTGATAATGATTATAAGGCTAACATATAAAGACACGTTTTGAGTGTTTGGCATATCAAATATTTATCGAGTGACACTGAATCAATGTTATATTTTGATGAATTGTGTGGGAACAAGATATCAATTTACATAAGAAAAATTGTAACGTGTATGCAAATTTTATAAATATTATTTTAATATTTTGCAATGGAAGAGGATTATAATTATGTTGTGACTACTCATTTGAACCATCACAAAACAATTTATTAGGAGAAATAATCTTTAGGATTTTCCACAATGATTGATTGAATGCAGCTCATATAATTTCTACAAGGTCATATACAAAATACAGCTTATGTAAATTCAGCCTAGACTCCAATATCCTGATCTGATGCCATGTGCTATACAAGTCTTTTTGACACAAGGTTTGAATCCAAGACATTTGTCAGAATGTCATGGATAATTAATTTTAACCCTTAGACCGCTACTCAAATCAATTGTAGTCTGCTGTTGCTTTTATATCTTGCCTTATTTCTCAATAAAAACATGGTTTGACAGCACTTCAGAATCATTTCCAATGGAAATGATTCTGAAGTGCTGTCAAAGCATGTTGTAAATTATTCTAAAGTGCTGTTAAAGCATGTTTTTTAAGATAAAAATGGAAAATAGAAAATAAACAGCAGACGACAACAAAAATAAGATAGTGGTCTAACTAAGGGTTAAGATCTTCATTTGGCATGTTCTTTTTTTATTTCAAGGTCATATTTTTCTCATTCTTCTGATAAATTTTATTCTGGAAAAGATCTTTAAATATTTGGTTTCCAAAATCAAACAGCGTCTATATATTTATTTACATGTAGTATGGCTAGGCTGAGTTTTGGGCTACAATTTGGGTTTCCCAAAACAATGGGTGTTCCAATATTTCAGTTAATTGAGTCATTCCATGTCAAAGTACACAGTGGTTAACCACACCCTGATCAAATCTGTGACTATTAGCCGATTGTTGACCTGTGACATCTAACTGTGACCTTGGATCTGCGTATTTAGGTAATGAATGTGACACATTGTTTCATATGGCAAACATTTGGCACATCATGGCAAACACTTGTGGCAAATCATTTTAAAGTGAATGTGAATGGGTTTAACGTCCCAGTAAAGGTCATATGGAGACGGGACCACAGTTTAAAGTCTCATCCGACAGACCAGGGGGCCGTTTCACTAAACTTTGTAAGAGTGTTCGTAAGTGCAAACTTATTATAGTCTGTAAATTTCACACTAACTATGTTTTCTTGTAAACAATTATTGGATTTACATTTATACATATGTATGCAGCCCTATGCTCAATAAATGTAAATCCATCGATTGAACTTTTCAGACGATCCTAAATTTGCACTTACGAACATTTTAGTCGTACAAAGTTTAGTGAAATGGGCCCCAGTGAGATGGAAATACTAAATGTATGTAAGTATTTTTCACACGCAGGGTAGGATTGAACTCAAAACCTCCCGTATTGAAGTGCAATGCCATATCCCTAGGCCACAAACCGGTACGTGATTAAATGTGACACATCGTCTCATTATGGCAAACATTTATGGCCAATCATTTGAATAGAAGATTATATACAGTGAAAACAAAATTTTAACAGACCGACCGACACGCTGACTCCTCTGTGTAAAAGTCACAGTTCATATATTGAAAACAAAATGGGTATATTGTTTTCGTCACGGGTGTCCGTCCATCTGTCCGTCACGTTTCTTGTAAAAAGGCAAACTTTTTAACCATAATAGACATGACTTGATACTTAGTGTGTGCCTTCCTTGTGGTGAATATATGCGCAAAGTGAATTTAGATTTTTAGACCCCCGGTCATGCATTATCTCCCCCTTTTCTACTTAGAATTTCCCAATTTTGCCTTGTAAGAAGTAAAACTTTTTAACTATAATAGTTAGGGACTCAAAACTTGGTGTAAACCTTCCTTATGGTGTGTAGATGCGCAAAGTGAATTTCGATTTTTCATTCGATCCACGGTCATGGATTATCTCCCCCTTTTTGACCGAGAATTTCCCAATTTTGCCTTGTAAGAAGTAAAGACGTAAATTTTTTTAACTACATGTATAAATGCTAGGGACTCGAAACTTGGTGTATGCCTTACTTATGGTGTGTAGATGCACAAAGTGAATTTCAATTTTTTATACGACCCCCGGTCTTGGATTATCTCCCAATTTTGCCTTGTAAGAAGTAAAACCTTTTAACCGTAATAGGCAGGGACTTGACACTTGGTGAGTGCATTCCTAATGGTGTGCAGATCGATGCACAAAGTGAATTTCGATTTTTCATTCGACCCCCGGTCATGGATTATCTCCCCCTTTTTGACTTCGATTTTCCCAATTTTGCCTTGTAAGAAGTAAAACTTACCCTTATAGGTAGGGACTTGAAACTTGGTGTGTGCCTTCCTTAGATGCGCAAAGTGAATTTCGATTTTTGATTCGAGCCCCGGTCATTGATTATCTCCCCCTTTTCAAATTTGTATTTGGGAAAAGTCGGTATATTGCGATGGCGTGCCATCAACTGTGCTCTAGTTAATAAATTAATTTTGAGCACATCTTATTGTTGAGCCAGCTCCTTCGCATGGACATGTCTGCTGGAATTAAGCCTGGCTCATAAATTGCGATACTACTACGTTATTGACGGTGTGACACAGAATCGATCGAGTACACATGGTGACATGGTTCGTGTCACAGGACATTATGTCAACAAGGGAAGGAGATGCATTCAATAAAATGCAGGAAAGTGGTCTTCATATTGTCTCCACACACCAAGTCCCTGAAAACAATGGTCCCGGTGTGGCTTGAAGCTCTGGGCATTGATTCCAGGCAGACTGATCGATATTTGGTGATCAACTTTGATGAAGCTCTGAACAGAGATGGAAAGGGAAAGTTTGCGGTACGTGAAAGGCAGAACATTCTTCATGTCAATGCAATCACCAATGTTCATCTTTGGTGGCCGAAGTTGCTGGTATTCTATTTTGGGAGAAAGAAGACGAAATCAGATGAAGATGCAACATGTTTCTTGAAGAATTCGGCAGAAAATGGAGACCAATCAAAAGAGTTGTTGGCCAATATTAAATATGCTTTCAATCAAATGGATATACTGTAGATGACACTATTTTCGACAGTAAAATGTTGTGTTCTTGTAGCTGATAGAGGCCGCAATGCAGAGGTTACTACGAACAAGGAGATGTTGCATACTGTGAGACGTGCCAAGGTTAAAGGTTGTAAAGTTCACACTGTTGTGGCTGCTGGGAACGCGATACCCGACCGCCTGAGATGGGCTACACACTTTGTGCATAATCAAACGGAGCAATTACGCTTCTGGCTATGGCTGCTGATAGATCTTGACATTATTGGTGCTAGACGTTGTGCGATTATCAACGACCATTTAATAGTGAGACCAAAGCCACCCACAAGACTACGTGTGAATAGAATCTCTCGCGATTCAACTTCCACATTAATATCCTGGAAACCTCAAGACACAGCACATAGTAGTTCGAGTAAAAAGTGTTTTGTTGTCGTAGAGCGGAAGCTAGACAGAAGGAATCAGTGGACTATTGTAAAGAAAGTGGTGGACAAACAAAGGTCAGTAACAGTGGTAGCTGATATAGGTCAGAGGTACCGTGTGAAAATGGAGACAGAACACGGCGATTCTGACTACATGTACATAACAGTGAAGGAAGAACATACCATGCTTTTTTTATTTTTAATTGGTATTACATGTCCACCAATTTTGATATACTACTTTACACCGCTGTTCTGGATATTTTATCTCAAAACTGACAAAGAGACTTTTCTTACAACTTGTGTAATATGGGCCTCAGTTGTTTATTTGGCACCAGCGGTGTATTTATCTATAGATTCATAATCAGGACTATCAGATGATGATACTATTTGTTGGTTTAATTTCCATATGGCATTATAACAATAGCAATGGGAATAGTAGTAATAGAGAAAGTAAAGTATTAATGCAGAGTTCCAGATAAGACTTGTGTTTAGAGAGTATTAAACCCCCTGATTCCAATACACATTTTATTTTTGCCAATGAATTACTGAATTGAATTCATCACACATTTTTCCGATAAAAAAAAGGGATTTGATTAATTGTGTTTAACAGCCTATCAACAGCTAAGGTTATTTAAGGCCGGGCCAATGGGCGTCCCCTGCGAAGGATTCATGAACTTACAACTTCATGAATTGTTCATCAACATTCATGAACGCTCATGAACTCACCACCTCCAGATAACCATGTTCAAGAACAGTTCATGAACAAAAGTTCATGAACTTACAACTTCATGAATTGTTATTGAACGTTCATGAATTCACCATCTCCAGATAACCATGTTCAAGAACAGAAAAGTTCATCAACTTACGTCATGAATTAAACTAAAAATCCATGAATGCTTTAGTTATGAATGTAGTTCATGATCTCCCTCCCCATCTTCATAGCTACTAGAAAATTAAAACTTGTTCTAGAACAGTTCACGAACAACAGTTCATCCATCACATCCTGACAACCTTACTCCAAAATCGTCCTTGTTTTGATATGCTCCATCTTGATTTGAACAACCAGGAGAAGTACAAGTAGTACAAATATTTGAGGCATCCAAATGGCTGTTTTCATTTGCACCATCTAATAATTCTACAAGTTCACAGGTCTTGTTTGGATTCTGCAATGACACATCATTTCCAGAAAGTAGCTCAAATTTCCTCCTTCTTGATGTATGTTTAGGAATCTTTGCAGAGGCATCATCCATGTAAAGTTTGTTAAGTCTTTTAACTGGGGAAAAGTTATGAACTGTACATTAATGATGTAAAATGTAGTGCTTTGAAGAAACTCTCCTTGTGCAAATGAGGCATTCATATTTCCTTTTACCCTCGCAACTGGTTTCCTTGTATCTGCTTTGCTTTGATGCCATGTTTGCCCCACTGAAAATGTCACTGGTATTCCACTGGTATTCCACTGGATTCCAGTGAAATTTTGATATTTCAGTGAAATCACTGGTATTCCATTGGTATTCCACTGGATTCTCGTGGAATTTTGATATTCCAGTGAAATCACTGGTATTCCATTGGTATTCCATTGGAATACCAGTGATCATATTCCAGTGCCACAAATTCCAGTGGAATACCAGTGACATATTCCAGTGATATGGATTTCCATCGGAATACCAGTGACCGTATTCCAGTGGAATACCAGTGACCATATTACAGTACTTATGTTCAATAACTGTTATTAGTTATAGAACTGTTAAAGAACTGAGTAATGTTCAAGAACTTGCCAGACAGACAGACAGACAGCGCGCACGCACGCACGCACACACGCACACACGCACGCACGCACGCACGCACGCACGCACACACCTATGTGTCTGAACAATGCTCTCACAGTCTTTGGCTGCAGAGATCGAGGATCATTATAATTTAATGGGATTGTCATGGCTGCCCATTAAATTTTTGCATTTGTGGCCATTAAACTGTACATGATTAAAATGTTTTTAATGGCATTTGAGGTTTTTAATGGCATTTTAACAAAATAATTTAATGGCCCATGCATCCAGTAGTGATGATCAGGAGCTACACTGGTCAAAACCGCATTTGGACCATTTTTCTCGTGTTGTGTCACATATTTGAAAATATCGCACAGCTGGCGACAAAAAAACACAGATGAGATGGGTAGAGTAGAAAAATGCCACGGCTCACCAGTTTTTATCCAACATTTCTTACACAGTTATGGGGTTGTTAAGATCCTATAAATACATGTATGTTAAATATTGTCAAAACGTTAACTTTAGTTTATTATATGCAAAATTTATGCAGATCCATTAATAAACAAAACAGTTACAGCCAATATTTACGCTGACAATTTTTGGTGTGGCATTTTTAAGATGTATTATTATAGGTACCCCAATGAAAAAGTCACTGGTATTCCAGTGGCATTCCACCGGTAAATTTCGACGGTATTCCACTGGCATACCAGTGGAATTCCACTGGTATTCCACTGGAATTCACTGGTATGCCAGTGAAATATACCGTTGAAACCAACCGATGGAATGCCAGTGAAATTCCACTGGAATACCAGTGGAATTCCACTGGTATTCCAGTGATTATTTTCAGTAGGGTGGTACCACTGCAAAAAAGAACATACCGTAAGTGTTGTTAGATCATCATAAAAGGTGAATAAGACATAGTCAATCGATCAATGGTACTCGCTGAACATGACTACCAGAAACAAATTACACAAACGCCTCCTAGCACCGGCTTAAGCGAAACTCAATGTATTACAACAAGAATTGCTCTACGGAAGCGGTGTCGCGCCTGCCGATGCCTTATCAGTAGATTGTGACCTCCACCTTGGGGTTAGCAGGGGGCGGACATTAGTGGATTTCACACAGCAGTACCAAGTGCGCGAAATCGCCCATTAATTGCGTATTTCTTGACAGTTCTCATTAATAACAATATCATTTAAAAGAGAAATAAATTATCTACAAAACCATATATAGATTTCATTATTATGTGTCTTATATGTTTATCATGTATTAACTTAATTGGATAATTAACTGGGGATTAACCACTCGATCCCACTGATAAAAATGTGCAAAGTCTGCGAGTGATTTGGTACCACCCTACCGGCTTAGAAATGATGTGCGGCTGTTTTATATCTCATGAGATGGATATTTGATTGACAGAAATTGAATGACGGTACACGGGGGAGATGTACACGGAGACGTTTGCATAATTAACATAGGACTTGCGCGACGTAAATAATCCCCAAAGTTACGGTTTCGTCGCCCATCAAATCATTAAATTATCCATATTATGCATATATTTATGAAAACTACAAAGAATTATCTTTTATTTGATACCAAAATTGTGTTTCGGAACCTAATATTGGGCTTCGCATTCAATTTTCAGTTACGATTTTGTCGCCCATCAAATCATTAAATTATCCATATTATGCATATATTTATGAAAACTACAAAGAATTATCTTTTATTTGATACCAAAATTGTGTTTCGGAACCTAATATTGGGCTTTGCATTCAATTTTCAAATGTACGCCTCCGCGCAAATTCTGTCCACTCACAAGTCGGCGCCATTTTGGAAAATCAAAATCCTATTCACGCTATACCTGGTTGAGAAAATCTATCAACAGTTCGATCTACAAAGCGTTGATTGTTCCAGACATGTTGTACATTTAAGGTAAGTATCTTAACTGTAGTTTATTGATGTTTTCTGTCACAAATATTATGTTTAAACGGTTGAAATTATCATTAAATTGCCATCCAAAAGGCCGATGATTCCAACTTTCTGCTTCGATGAAAAGTGCGAAAGTTTTGTTTCAAGATTTACGTACGAAATCGATATATTCTGATGGAATCCTTTGATGTCGAGAACTAATAATGTTTACTACATTATTAACTAGAAATGTGGCCTGTCGGCACACGAATACCCCCACTGGCAGCCAAAGAAAACGAGGCATTTTTTATTATAAGCCATTTAGCCGAGCGTTATGCATCAAGTCTGTGACCTTGACCCTGGGCATAGTGTGATAATCCATGCATCGGTGGTAGTAAGAGATAGAGCGGAAGGGAATTTCAATAGGTTTGACCTTTGACCTTCAACAGTGACCTTGACCTTGGATGTAGGTGCGTGGTTATTGATCGCGACACACCTTCTCATCATGAGAAACATTTATGCCAAGCCATTTGATAATCCATGCATCGGTGTAGAAGATATAGAGCGAAAGGGAATTTCGATAGGTTTGACATTTGACCTTCAACTGTGACCTTGACCTTGGACGTAGGTGCGTGGTTATTGATCGCGACACACCTTTTCATCTGAGAAACATTTGTGCCAAGGCATTTGATAATCCATGCATCGGTGTAGAAGATATAGAGCGGAAGGGAATTTCAATAGGTTTGACCTTTTGACCTTCAACTGTGACCTTGACCTTGGACGTAGGTGCGTGGTTATTGATCGCGACACACCTTCTCATCATGAGAAACATTTGTGCCAAGCAATTTGATAATCCATGCATTGGTATAGAAGATAAAGAGCGGAAGGGAATTTTAATAGGTTTGACCTTTGACCTTCAACTGTGACCTTGGACGTAGATGCGTGGTTATTGATCGCGAAACACCTTCTCATCATGATAAACATTTGTGCCAAGCCATTTGATAATCCATGCATCGGTGTAGAAATTATAGAAAGGAAGGGAATTTCCAACAATCCGACAGACCGACACAAGCTGACTCCTATATACCCCCAACACACTTTGTTTGTGGGGGTATAATTATTTATTTCAATCAGATTTGGCTAACTCTATTGTCAAAAAACGTAAAAAAAATCCGTAAATATCTTTATAATAAATTTCCGTAGTTTCGTCCTTTTGCAACTTTTTCCAATCGATGTTACCGGAACCCGAATTTCGTGATATTTCAGTTGGGTATTAACTAAATATGCATAATTTATGCACATCGAAGTTCACGAATGGGTATTTTAAGTGAATTTAAAGTTTTCTTTACTATTCTTCTAAAATATTGACATAAATCATTAAATGTTGTTTTGCAACATGTATTTTATTTTTTAAAGCAACTGTTTTATTTTGGAGGCAATGAAACATTGTCATAAGTAACAAAAAATAACTTGCAATTATATATCCTCATTTGTAGCTGTGAATGGAGAAATGGGGCTTATGGGATTTGTGAGCAGTGCAGATCCTGATCAGACTGCGGATGCACAGGCTGATCTGGATCTACACTAGACACAAAACCCATAAGCCCATTTCCAGAGCTGCCAACCCCATGTCGGTCACATGAGGAACATGGAGAGAAAAGGGGGCTATTTTCCGGAACATCACATATGTTTTCCGGAACACAAATCAGTACTCACTTATATGCATAAATTAACTTGTTTAGAGCCTTGGCCCTCGTTTCGGCCAACCGAAAAATCACAATTATACTGCTTGCAAGACGCAAATTCATCACCGCGCTTTGACAGGACCAAATTGGGCCATGTCTCGCTGTAATCATTGTATGAACAGATGTGTTCTCCTAACTTCTTTCGATAAAAAATAAAAAAAACCCAAACCTAAATTCGTTGGCTGCACGCTTTGGAAGCCGACAATGTTATGAATTTACGTGATGAATAAATCAATATCGCTGAGCGCTTGAAATTACTATTACTACACAACAAGAATCGAAATGGTAAGCACCTCGGCGAGTATGATTACGGGTAAATAAAAAAACATAACAGGATTTATTGGCAGAATTGTGAAACGAAATTATTATTTCCAGATATTCCCGCGCTGATTTTTTCAAAAATCGTACTTTTTAATTGTTATCCGTACTTCCGTATTTCTAACGTATTTTCCGGAACAAATACGGAAAAATCGTAACAGTTGGCAGCTCTGCATTTCTCCAGCGACAGGCACTAATTATGAGGGGCCGGGGTGCCATTAATACCTGTAACCCACCTTCTTTCCCTTTCACCGAGTCTCGATCTGCCACACAATTTCATATATTTTTCAGCAGTGAAAGACGAGCATGGATTATTCCGGCCCATACTGCCAGTCTCTGAACCTGACTACACAAGACGTTGCATCAAGGACATTCACAAACATAAAAACCTTGTCAAATGGAATGAAGACGTATGCAGAAAAAAAAAGAGGCTAAAAAAACATGAACTGAAATATGAAAGTGAAGCCGGCCGCAGACTTGTATCCATAACTTTTATACATTTAAATTAAGAGTTAATTCTAGTTAGAGTTATTTTTATTATGCATCCTTGTTAGGGGGCATTATGTTTTGCACCTGTCCGTCCGTGTGTCCTTCACCGTTTTGGTTCACCTATTAAAGTTTTTTCTCAGCCACTGTAACACCTATATACATACAGTCCTCAAACTTGCACAACATACTTATTTAATGGTGTGCTACAAAAAACAACATACCGTATTCATTCTAATAAACGCCCATACTCTAATAAACGCCCACCACCCATTTTTGGGCCAAAAAATGAACATTTTCTGCCCGATTTTACAAAAAATAAAAATTGGGACCTCTTAATAAACGCCCATGGCCTCCTCTGGAAAGAAAAATGGACATACCTGTCAAACTGTAATTTTCCGTATTTCCCTTTTTAGTTACGCGCGGACATGTGCCTTTTGTTCTTTGCGTCCAAATATTCTGTAGGAACATGGAATTTCAAGGCCACCTCCCCTTGCAAATGTCCCGATAGAGGAGGGTCGCGGTTCCCCAGAAGTAACTGCGATCACCTGGGTGATATCTCAGTTACTAAATAATGTTGTCAATGGCTGACACAGTCCTTCAGGAATATGTCCCACAACAGTTTCGCCTTGTTTAACAATTATTGCAGAGTCACTATAGTCGTTATCTGGTTCTAATATACAATCAAGTTCTGTTCCTGGTGGATAACTTGTTCTCTACACGTGATATCGACATCGGTACCCGGTCACGGTTTAATGCACAATATTGTACAGCAAAACCGGGAACCAGATGTGATGATGGGCTTGCTTGATTATCAAAAAAAATATAAAAAAATACGATTTGGTATGGAGACGATTTTGGTCTGGGGACGATTTGACCAGATAGTATATGTTACGCGAAGAGTGATGTCCCTTTGTTATTGTTGAGATATTTTGAGAAATTTACGGATTTGGGTATGTCCGATACTTACTGCATCCTAAAGTAATTATTCTAATGAGAAATGGACCAGTCCAAACATACAGATTATCCGAATACAAACTGTCCGATACGGTAGTAATTGCTAAGACTACACCGTGAGTACACAGAACGTCTGTAAGGTTTACAAATCCAATCGTTTTCTTCACTTTTTGACATTTTTTACTCGGACCAAAAACCATTGCCTCTATTAATCGCCTACCCCCGACCTGTGACTTACTGATGATTCTAATAAGCGCCCGGGCGTTTATTAGAATGAATACGGTATATCATGTGACCTTGATTTGACCTTGACCATGAACTGAAGTTTGAAAACGGCCATTTTTGTTCATGAACTAAATTCAAGAACTTGTCTTGAACTTTAGTTCATGAACTGAAGTTTGAAAACGGCCATTTTTTGTTCAAGTTCATTCATGAACTAGTTCATGATACTAAATTCATGAACAAGTTCAAGAACTTGTTCAGTTCATGAACTGATGTTCAAGAACAAGTTCATGAACTGAAGTTTAAAAGCGGCCATTTGTCGTTCATGTTCATTCATGAACTAGTTCATGAACTGAATTCATGAACAGTTCGTGAATCATTCAAGAACAAGTTCAAGAACTTCTTCAGTTCATGAACTAATGTTCATGAACTGAAGTTTAAAAGCGGCCATTTGTTGTTCATGTTCATTTATGAACTAGCTCATGAACTGAATTCATGAACAGTTCATGAATCCTTCGCAGGGGGTATTTAACCTGATGCATTGGGGGGAAAATCCCAAAATCAGAATGGAATATTTACATCAAATTTTACAAAATGATAACGAAGCTTAACAAACTTTTTGACATTTCGGACGATGACGACGCGAACGACGATGACGGAAAAATGGCTACGTGTTTCCACAACCATGTAAAGTTAAAAAAAAGTCAAGGTCATGTTAATGGCGGCATGAGTGTGTTCTAAATGCTTACATGTATCAAGTGTCCAAATACCGAAGCAATCCATCAAGTAATATTAATGTTATACTATGATGAAAAAGCTTGCACAAACTTTTTGACGCACAATAATGGCTAAGTGTTTCGGCAAAAATTTGAGATGTAAGAAAGGTCAAGGTCATGTTAATGGCGGCATGAGTGTGTTCCAAATGCTCACATGTATCAATAGAAACAAAATTGCTGTCTCACTGCGATACTCTCCCCTCGGTAGCAATTTAAGGAAATATTTATTTTACCGTGCGAGGGTGTTCATCTGACATTTATGTCCAAGGCTTGTAAATTCGAAAGCTGCCTCGAAATCTATACATGTATTTGTTATGTTGAATGCATGCGTATGAGTATTAAATATTTATTTATCACAGGTATTTGCATGGGAAATTTTGACTACCTGGCGGATTTGGAACTGTCTACGGGACATCTGCTTGTTCGAGCACAATATTTCAGTTTGCATCCTTATTTACTTTGAAAGTTTACCAATTTATATAAACACTTCTCCAAATATTGATGTTGAGAAGATTTTTTTAAGAAATAATGTAAGAAATGTAAATTAAGCGAATTACAATTTATTTTATTCCTTTATAATAGTAAATGAATGGGTTGCAAGAAAAACAATTTGAGAAGGTACCTGATCAATTGTTACCAATACCATTTCATATCCAGTTAGGTCAATTCGTACCCATAGTTAATTCGTAGCCATACCTAATATTTGAATAGGAATTCATATTATGATAGGATTTTGTTTAGAAATAATGTAAGAAATGCAAATAAAATTAAGCGAATTTTGATTTGTTCTATTCCTTTAAAAAATTTAATAAATGAATGGGTTGCAAATGAGTTGAGTTTAATTATGATAATTTATGCATATTTTACACCAGTTACATGCACATAGATAGATAAGAATATTAAAACTAACAAAGTTTTGTGTTTTTATAGATTTGTATTATTTTTGTTATGTATATATCATACTAGTGAAACCTATTCATGGTGCCATTTACTAGACAATACATTTGCTGTGCAATCACCAATTGACAATAAACATCCGGGTATTACACCTTGGTACAAACAATAAATGCTAAATTGTGATAAACGGAACCTCATAAACAAACTGGAATTTGTTAATTAATTAAATAGATATGCATATACATTTGTAGTTTATTCCTCAATGAAAGTATTTTGATAAATCTCTACACTGTTTGTCATTAAGTTCATCTTATTTACCCACCAATAACCAAATGATCAGTGCCTATACTGTTCACCATTAAATCGGTATGTTAATCTTATTCCTCCATGAAACGACATGATCAGATGCTACACTGTGACATTGTGTTTGTCTTATTTACCCATGCCAATAAAAATGATCAGTGTCTATTCTATGCCTTCAGTAATTCCATATATAGGCTCATAATCAACATGTGCCACGTGAATGGAAATATATATCGTTGTCAGAGCAGGGCTGACCTGTTCGCTGTTAATATGCATGCGTCCAGCCACAGTGTGTGGTGTTCTATCATATTCCCCATACCCCCTACCCCCCCAAAAAAAGAAAAGAAAATAAGTGGATAGTTGACAAAAGATTCATTGCATTTTATTTGATGTTTGTCCTGAAACGTTTGTCAGTTTTTCGACTGTATTTACAAAGATATAGGCTTTATATGACATAATTACATGTATGTCCGAATTGAATTTTGTAAAACTATCATACATAATATGACATAATTTAGGAAAACAATATCTGTATGATGCTGGGTCTAGTTTTCGGGGTATTAACACGTTAATCAATTAGATGTTTTTTATAAAACATAGCATACATGTATGAACTAACTTGTCAGTTCAATCCAATGGTAAACATTTCTTTCAATGTTTCTTGCCTTCAAAATAAGATTGTTGTGAGACTAAAATTCGCGTCAGCGCGTTTAGCAACACAGGAGTACGTCGGCCATCTTGAATCGCGACTTATGGTTGGTGCTTTCGGGGAATGGGTCAATAAATCTGCTAATTCGTCCCGAGTTTTCATTGGCTGTTCATCATCTCGCAGATGAATGAGGAAAGGAAAACTTGAAACTTTTCTATTGTTTATGCAATATTAAAGAGCATATTAATGGCGGACGCAAAAAATCATGTTAGGTTCGTGAACAAAATTACCTAAATGGCAAAAATTACCAGTCTTTAGTCAAAACATGGAATTTGGTGACATTTTTAAAGGACTTAATGTACGTCAAGTCATGCTTATTTTAATCACCTGACGTAAAGCTTAAGCACATAGCTGTCTATAAATTACAAAATATGTGAATACCCCGAAATCTCCGACTACCCCGAAAACTGGTGTCTCGACCATACATTATTCAGTACCATCCAATATAATCCTGCTACGTGAGTTTTCGTGCCCACGTCATGTCGAGCAATTGACACATTTTATACAGCAATCATTGCTCCATGTAGCATAACAAAGGGGGTTGAATAAATGCTGTATATATCTGAAGTAACCCAATATACATGAAGTGCCGTTTTTGGCCTTTATTTCACCTTTGACACCTAATCGCGGCATCTGATTGGTCAGTCGAAACAGCAAAATCAAGATGGCGGAGAACTTTAAAAACGAAATCGGTGTCGATTCAGCTGAATTTTGTCCATTTTTACAGTATATGCTACGTAACCAACAACACGGACATGTCCACTATCATTGTAATGTTTATTATGACAACTGTGGAATCAAAAGCCAGCCAATATTGAAGCTCATCGCAAACAAAAACAAATATTTAATCAGATACAATACCGAATCTACCTAGCGTGGACGCCGCCATTTTGCTTTGAATGACGTCGCTAGATTTGTGACATATGGCGAGGGAATGACGTCCAAACGTGACGTCACATTTTACTGACAATAAATGATTTCTAAAATTAAAACATGTTTGCCTCGTGTGTTTTCCATAATTCTACTTCCGGTATTACGTGACCGGTTTGTTTGCATAATTTACATACTGATGTAAACAAAGTCATCGAGCCCAGGGGTGAAAGTGCAGGTCCGGTCCATGAAGGATATTACGGTTTGTTTGCATAATTTACATACTGATGTAAACAAAGGGCTGTCATCGTGACGAAATGCAAATTAAAGAATGATTTATTGATCCAAATGCTTACCAAATACCGTAATAACACTAAGTATTCGGACACACATTTCTTTTTGGAAACCCCTATAGGGTTTCCCAAAACAAGTATATTGTTATTTTTA
>CM055268.1:98323236-98414377 GCA_029237695.1 Conchocele bisecta | reverse complement strand
CAAGGTCACAGTTGAAGGTCAAAGGTCAAAAATATTAAAATTCCCAAATGGCTTGGCACAAATGTTTCTCACGATGAGAAGGTGTGTCGCGATCAACAACCACGCACCTATGTCCAAGGTCAAGGTCACTGTTGAAGGTCAAAGGTCAAACCTATTGAAATTCCCTTCCTCTCTATGTCTTCTACACCGATGCATGGATTATCAAATGGCTTGGCACAAATGTTTCTCATGATGAGAAGGTGTCGCGATCAATAACCACGCACCTACGTCCAAGGTCAAGGTCACAGTTGAAGGTCAAAGGTCAAACCTATTGAAATTCCCTTCCGCTCTATATCTTCTACACTGATGCATGGATTATCAAATTGCTAACCACGCACCTACGTCCAAGGTCACAGTTGAAGGTCAAAGGTCAAACCTATTGAAATTCCCTTCCGCTCTATATCTTCTACACCGATGCATGGATTATCAAATGGCTTGGCACAAATGTTTCTCATGATGAGAAGGTGTGTCGCAATCAACAACCACGCACCTACGTCCAAGGTCAAGGTCACAGTTGAAGGTCAAAGGTCAAACCTATTGAAATTCCCTTCCGCTCTATATCTTCTACAACGATGCATGGATTATCAAATGCCTTGGCACAAATGTTTCTCAGGATGAGAAGGTGTGTCTCGATCAATAACCACGCACCTACGTCCAAGGTCAAGGTCAAGTTGAAGGTCAAAGGTCAAACCTATTGAAATTCCCTTCCGCTCTATATCTTCTACACTGATGCATGGATTATCACACTATGCCCAGGGTCAAGGTCACAGACTTGATGCGTTTGAAACCTAAACGCTCGGCTAAATGGCTTATAATCAAAAATGCCTCGTTTTCTTTGGCTGCCAGTGGGGGTATTCGTGTGCCGACAGGCCACATTTCTAGTTTCCCTTGGTTAATGTTTTTAGTCAACCTTGGTTAAGGTTTTTATGTAGGCCGCAGCCACCTTCTTTGTCAAGCTATGTGTACATCGACAACCCTCGTAGTCGAGCTATGCTGTTCTCCTACAGCTCTTGTTATTTGTCGGTCCAGGTGGCGGTCGGGGGTATACGTGAGTCCCTGCTCACTTCCTCTAGTTTTTACTACACCATATTATTGCACAGCCATAGCCTTTTGCTGAATTAATTTGTGTCGTCTGCTGAATATTTTTTATTTTCCATTTTTCTCATCAAAAACTTGGTTTGGCAGCACTTTAGAATCATTTCCATTGGAAATGATTCTAAAATGCTGCCAAACCATGTTTTTACTGCGAGAAAAGACAAATATGAATTAACAGCAGACGACTATTTTCGGTTCCCGCATTCTAAGGGTTAATGAATACTAATGTACCGTTTCAGATGCAGTACATGAATGCACCCTCCAACGAGTTGAAGCCCATCTTCTCATTGCTGACCGACCTACTCGTATGTATTTCATGTAAATGTGTCGCTATCTTACAACAGTAGGCTTCTTATTATCCCCACATTGGTAGGCAAGAGGGGATAAAGCGTTAGTCCATGTGCGTATGTACGTGTGTGAGTTAGTAACACCTTTCATTTTTCAATAACTTATGAACCGCTTCACCGATTTCGGAAATATTTGGCCACGATGTGTGTCTAGGGATGGTGCTTTGTTTTGCATACGACCTATAGTGAAGATCACTGAGGACTTATGTTCACCTTGTTGCTTTTCCAGCATGGGGGGGTGGGGGAGATTGGTTCTACCAAGGTTGAGTTTCTACATGACCTCATCCGACATTAAATCTTATTAAAGTCAAGCCAATGAACACATAAAGAAAAAAAAAATCTAAACTAAAACTTTGTATGACTAAAATATGCATATGCAACCTATGCTCAATAAATGTAAATCCAATAATTGCTTACAAGAAAACATTGTTAATGTGAAATTTACAGACTATCATAAACAATTTATTATTGTAGTAGCAGACTACCATTGTTTTACTATTTTACTTGTTGAAATTTGTCTGTGTTTTATTGAAACACGTAGCTGTCCCTCCACTAAATCTTATGGATGGGTTGTGGCCGAGGAGTTAGAGCACCTGACTTCCAATCCGGTGGTTGCGAGTTCAAACCTCACATAGGGCATCAAAAAATACTTTCATAGTATTTCCATCCGGTTGGTCTGTCATAGACTTTAAACTGCTGTTTTGTCTCTATATGACCTTAGCTGTTGCTGGGATGTTAAACCCATTCACTTTTGACTAACACTGCTGTACATTTCACTGGGATCGCCAGTTTACTATCATATGGATTTTTTTAACTCACATGGTGCAATTTAACAAACAAATTGCACCATGTTCTGGTAAATTGACCATTCCTTGTTGTACATTTCTCCAGACCCTGGAAGACCCCCTGCAGCTCAAGAGACTACAGCTGGTTATAGACGGGCACATTGATGATAGCGGGACACAGTTCGAGGGATTGTTGGGTGAGATACATTTCAATGTCAATTTGTTTATACTTACTGATACTTGTTTATTATGTCACAGGATGTATGTAAATCACGATGGGCAGAAGGTGTGTATTCGTGCCCGGCTAGCTCAGTTGGTTAGAGCGATGGTACGGTAAACCAGAGGTCCCGGGTTTGAACCTCTGGTCGGATATGCATCTTTCTCGCCTTGTGACATTTGGCGCCCACTGGGGTTCAGTGATTGAGATCTCTGTCCCATAAAATCATGAATTTGGGGACGAATTCAAATTTGGCGGAGTATGTCACGGTATGTATGTAACTCACGATGGGCAGAAGGTGTGTTCGTACCTGGCTAGCTCAGCCGGTTAGAGAGATGGTACGGTAATCCAGAGGTCCCCGGTTCGAGTCGGGGCCGATGCCCATCTTTCTCGCCCTATGACAATTATTTTCTGTAATAACATTTTTACGTCATCTATGGTAATCTTGCTTTAACCCTTTCAACATTACAGCCCTCTATAGCGGTGTTTGCAAACAGTGTAGATCCAGATCAGCCGGCTCATTATGAGCCGTCTCATCAGGATCTGCACTTTTTGCAAGTACCGATAATTTTCATATTTTTTAACAAAAACACCCCTTTTTCATATTAAATGTACTATTTTTTGGCGATTGGATTAGTCGGATAATTAACATATAAAAATCCGTTCCAGTTATTTAGGGGTGAAAGGGTTAACCCGTAATTATCAGACATCCTCTTATTCATGTTAATTTTTGTCTCACCCACATTAGTGGAAAGTGAAACATAGCGGTAACTATATTGTTTTAGTAATTTCCAATAACCTCCGAAGGGAAGCACATTTAATACACATTGTTTTAAAGTCACTCTTTTTATTAAATTTTCGACCACATGGTCGAAAATTTAATAAAAAGAGTGACTTTAAAACAATGTACAGTCAAACTTGTGAATAAAGGCCAGCCATGGGAAGTGAAAATGTGGCCTTTCGCAGGTTCATTTATATAGTAATTGTGTCATTGGAACAAAAAAAGTGTGGCCTTTACAGCCTGGTGATTCGGAGGTGGTCTTTAGCACAGGTTCGACTGTATATTGTTTTAGTTGTCGTTATTGTAGTTAAAGGTACATCCCACGCAGTAGGCACAACATGTTCTTTATATCAGAGACATCATCTGAGACATTTTCTGGCAAAATAAACATTCATTCACCAGTACCCCACGTATTGATTGGCATTATTATACATTTTATATCAGACATAAATTTCCACACTGATATCAGGGGCGATAACCGTGTTCTGTTAAAATGTTAACGGACATTACTATTTAGTCTCTGTATTTATGTTTTGATGTGCAATGATCATATTTTATAATCTGTCGAAACAATAATTTGTTTAGGTCACGCATTTAAATTGTATAAATAATTTAAAAATGTCATGCCTAATTTGCATATGAAAATAGCCTGATACCACCGCGCGTCACTATCAGCAAAATAAATATTACTAAATGATTATATCTGTATAGCGGGCACTCGTAATGTGTAGAACTGGCGGAATAGTGACACAATTATACACTTATTTTATTCATATAAAGAACATTTTGTACCTACTGAGTGGGTATGTACCTTTAAAGTAGGCGTTAGCAATTTTTGACATATGTTTATATGTTCAATATCTCCAGATCCATTAATCGGATCATTATTTCATCAATACCTTCTCGTCTTACATTGACAAGTCACTGTGGTGTGATAAGGATCCGGCACCAGGTTGCAAAATGAGAACATTCTTGTCTGGGTTGTAACTTTGTCATGGATGAATGAATTTCTAAATAACTAGGCATAAATGTTCATCATGAGAGCGTGTCGCGCACAAGAGACTGGTCCGTGGTTCAAAGTTCAAGGTCACGCTTAGAGGTCAAAGATAAAAAAAATGAAAACAATAGAGCTTGTTCGACCTGTAATTATACCCCCCGCAACGAGTTGTGGGGGGGTATACTGGAGTCAGGTTGTCCGTCCGTCCGTCCGTCCGGATAAACTTAACATCAGAGAAATATTGTTATAACTTCTATTTCCTTCATCTAAAATGCTTGATATTTCACACATGCATTCCTGTAAGGCTCTACTACCATGCTGTGCCAAATCCACGACCGTCCAACCCCTGCAGATCCCAAGGTCAAGGTCAATTACTTAGTCCGTAAACTTAACATCAGAGAAATATTGTTATAACTTCTATTTCCTTCATCTAAAATGCTTAATATTTCACACATGCATTCCTGTAAGGCTCTACTACCATGCTGTGCAAAATCCGTGACCGTCCAACCCCCGCTGATCCCAATGTCAAGGTCAAATACTCTTTACAAAACTTAACATCAGAGAAATAAGTTATAACTTCTATTTCCTTCATTGAAAATTCTTATTATTTCACTTGTGCATTCCTCTAAGGTTGTACTATCATGCCGTCACAAATCTACGAGTGTCCAACCCCCGCTGATCCCAAGGTCAAGGTCACATACTTAGTCTCTTTACAAAACTTAACATCAGAGAAATATGTTATAACTTCTATTTCTTTCATTGAAAATACTTAATATTTCATATGCTGTGACAAATCCCCGCTGATCTCGAGGTCAACGTCACATACATACCGTATAACCTCGGCTTAACGCCCCCCTCCTAATAAACGCCCCCCCCCCCCCCCCCCCCCCCCCCCTCCCCCCCCCCCCCCCCCCCCCCCCCCCACAAATAAATTTATTTTTTATTTTACCAGTGACCGCCAATTTCAAACACAAATAATCCTTAAATCCTTATTTGTGTTTGAAATTGGCGTCCTTGGTGTTTTTTTTTTTTTTTAAATTTTTTTTGTTTTTTTTTTTTTACTGGCTAATAAACGCCCCCCCCCCCCCCCCCCCCCCACCCCCAAATAAAAAAAAAATAATAATAAATTTTTTACCAATGACCGCCAATTTCAAATTTTCACAAATAATCCTTAAATCCTTATTTGTGTTTGAAATTGACGGTCCTTGGTAATTTTCTTTTTTCTTTTTTTCTTTTTTCTTTATTACTGGCTAATAAACGACACCCCCCCCCCCCCCCCCCCCCCCCCCCTTTTGTAAAATGTAACGCCTCCGGGGGCGTTAATTCGAGGTTATACGGTAGTCTCTTTACAAAACTTAACATCAGAGAAATCGGTTATAACTTCTATTTCCTTGCTCGGATCTGCTTCACATTTCACACACTCATTGCTCCAATGGACCTTTACCACCGTGACAAATTCACGTTCATGCCGCTCACGCTAATCCCAGAGTGAAGGTCACAAGCCCACACACTTGGAAATTTGTACATATTTTAGGGGTACCTGGGCCCACACGGGGGGTATTCCGTAAGCCTCGCTTACTGACCAATCTAGTTTTGTCCTGCATTGAGGTATTTTACACTTGCAATAAATGTTCATCAGGTGCATAGCTCAACGATAAAGGTCACACACAGAGGTCAAAGTTAAAAAGAAAGTCTCTAAATTTGTTATACATGGATGGATTTTGAAATAATTTCACACACAATATGAAGGTCAACGTTGTAGTGTGGTCATTCATGTGCCGACAAGCCATATTTCTAGTTTCAAAAGCTATATGGATGGGTAGTGGCCTAGGGGTTAGAACACCTAACTTCCAATCCGGATGTTGTGGGTTCAAACCTCTCCTTGGGCATCTAATTTCCATCCCACTGGTCTGTCGGATGAGACTTTAACCCTTTCAACACCACAGACCTCTATAGAGACAATGTTTGCAAACAGTGCAGATCCAGATGAGCCGGCTCGTAACGAGCCGTCTCATCAGGATCTCCACTGTTTGTTAATAATTTTAAACGTCGTACAGATTACCCTTTTAGAAGAATGGGATAATTTGAATGAACAAAATTAATGAAATAGCGTGAAACATTGGCATGGAACATCCTATTAAGTTACTTGGTGTTGAAAGGGTTAAACTGTGGTCCCGTCTCTGCTGGGACGTTAAACCCATTCACTTTCACTTTCAAAAGCTATTAAGTGAAAGTGAATGGGATTAATGTATTATTATTGCAGCTGTTGTGCGCCTGAATCACGTTCAGGATAGTCGGCGATCGTACGCTTGTATAAAGTTCCTCGTGAATCTGGCTAACAAGTGCCCCCTGGTGAAGGACTATCTGCAGCAGACGAAATCAAAATGGCAGTGGGCCGTCAACTGGCTGAAGAAAAAGGTTGGTAACATCAAGTGGAGCTGACATTGTACTATCTATTTTTAATTCCAGCACAAAAATATTTCCACAATTCCCTAACATTTGATTGGCCCGTAGCAAGTCTCTGTCCAAAATTTATATCCCAGTAAACTCCCACGCCGAACTACTTTCTACAGGTGCGCTGTCAGTGCTGTCAATGTAAACAAATGGCTGCCGTCTGTCAAAATAATCACATTTTCTTGATGAATTTAATTCAAATGCTGGAATTATACGGAATGAATGGCCTTTTTGTGGAATTTATCGGGGATATAAACTTGGAAAAGACGCGGGAATACTGGACGAGGCTTTAAAAAAATTACAATCGAAAATTGTAATTTTTTATCACTTCGTCCAGTATTCCCGCGACTTTTCCAAGTTTATACCCCGATAAATTCCACAAAAAGGCCATTCATTCCTATAGTGGAGCTGACATTGTACCATCTATTGTTGTTGAATGGTCAGGATATTCTAATGTCAGGGCTGAATATATATTTTTTTGTAAATATTGAGTTCTGATTGTGGGAATTTCCTTCATTATGGACAGGTTAAATACAGGCTTAAATGACCTTAGCTGTTGATAGGCCGATAAACACCAGTAATCAATCAATCAATCTGGCTGTAGAATGGACATAATCCCCAATCAATCAATTAATCCTCACATTCAGACACATTCCCATCTGTATGTAATGGGGCCCCCCCCCCCCCCCCCCCCGAAAATCTGCCCCCCCCCCCAGATCCCCCGAGAGATGGGTGGAGACGAAGATACAAGCAATCGGCGTTCTGTTCACGATTTATTTCTCGGACATCCTGCACCGTACACTGGCGCAGTACAACGTACACCGTATAACGTATAACTGAAATCATACATAACTATGATTTACTACAATTACAAATACCTTAACCTTGTTCGGACTGATGCATTATAACTTTTGTCAATATTATAATGCAAATGGCTAACACTGCAGTTACGGATGAGCACTCATGACGAGCCAATTCATCAGAAGCTGTCGTGTTCGCCTCATCGATCCGCTAGCAGCATAGTTGAACTCGGTCAATTACAGTGTATGGTTCAAAGTAATCAATTACAATAGTAACACTCTAAATTGACTTAATGTAACAATATTTATGAAATATTTGTGATACGCCATGAGAAAACAGGGGCCAGTATCGTAAAACCTCCAGATGTTCGCCACTACCGACACCCAAACTCAGTAAATCCGACGGGCCGAGACTGAGCATAGCTCAGTCAACGATCAATCAAATTCCCCGATTCCGAGCTTGAGACTGGAGAACGCGCATCGAAAAGTTTCATGACCACAGGCCATGGTCAATTGTAATAAAACCTGCAACACATCAGAAAATTATTATTTCCCCAATTGTAATTATTGTTTGCTTCACCATGTTCACTGTCTGAATAACAAGCAATGTATGCCCTGATCAGGCTGATCTGGGCAAACACTGATTGCACAAAACTGTTTTCTTTTGTCATGACTTGCTGCTACATTTCTCTTAGTTTTCTATTAAAATCACAAAACATTATTCAATATCAACATTGACATTAACCTCTATACAACAAGAAGTGCACATACAGGTTGACAATGTATAGCATAATATTTCAATATAATTATCAGAAACAACCATGTACATGTTCAATCTCTAAACTCACCCCTAAGTAAGAGCTATAGCAGTATGGCACGCATGTATACCGGTCTGCCGTTACCCCAGACAACTGAAATACAAACAACATAATTGGTGCCAGAGCTACGCTCTTATTATGGCATGTAATTGAGGTGAGCCATAGTGCATCTCGCTGTACTGTTATCATTACAGTGGAACCTCCATGAACGGTCACCTCTAAACAACGGCCAGCTACCTATAACGACTACTGTTGTCCACACAGATTTTGTTCTCAATAATTATTGCAACGCACCAAGACTCCAAGAGTAAGCGATCTGTAATACAATTGTGACCAGTGTAGCCCCAGACCAGCCTGCACATATGCGCAGTCTAATCAGGGTCTACACTGCTCACTGTGATCATTGTAGAGAAGTTCCACTGTATCATAAATCCTAGCTCCACGCAAATTAGCAATCAGATACACATTCAGTCCTAGATTTACATTACTCTGTTCCGGCCATAGAACTCAAATAAATCAGGCATGAATCATCACTGAACAACCTAACAAACTCATAACTGTTAACCCTTTCAACCCTAATTACATGGAATGGAATTTCCCACGATACTTTGTAGTCAAATCCAATTATTAATTACAATTGGTTTAGGATGGCTCCATTTATAGCATGGGAGTGTGAAAATGTGTAAATATTGCTCGCAAATAAGAGAGATCCTGATGAGACGGCTCGATACGGTCCGGCTCATCAGGTTGAAAGGATTAAATGTGAACCCTACAAGTGTTGACAAGCCTAAACCAGAAATGAGTGGTGATCCGAGATGACGCTGTGTCATAAGCATTAAAACATTTTTCTGTTTAACATAGTTATTATTATTCGTTGAATGTTTTGTTGCAACATTTACAATGTTTCTACCAAATCAATGTTTGATCAGGCCTGGAAATCGGGACGTAATATTTCTGAACAATTCTAGACTTGAATCTCATTCAATCGTGAAAGGGTCGAAAGATTCGACAACCAAACACTATTGTTTGTCAAGAATGCAGTGTCTGCGACGAAGAAATCAATTAGTAACCCGAGAAAAACTGCAGGCATGTTCAACAACATACGACGTGAAGAACTATGTACAGAGTCACCACTTTTATGTTTGGAGTTTAACAAGGCATATTAACAGTCAATGTCATGATTTAGTGTTGGTAAAAGAGCTCAGTATTCAACTAAAATAGCCTACATGTATGTAAATGACAAAATCAGATAATTACATATACACACAATAAAATGCAATTAACAGCAACATTATACAGAAATGGAGTGGGTGGGGAAATGGTGTGAAATTCAGTCCACGGAAATGGTGCAATTTTCCGTCAAAAGCTGCATCAGCATGTCAAATCACATGCTATATTCGAATTGAACCAAGCTCGTTTAATTGGCTTGGTAGTACCCGTCAATACCTATGTTTGGCGACTTGAAATCAGAAGAATCTGGATTCCCAATGCCACGTTTTAGGTGAAAAATTGTCGCTACACAACTGACCATTCAAGTCTCCTTTTGGAGAGTATTTGGCGAAATTACCGCCGCTGACTTTTTCCAGTCAACAACAACAACAACAATTCGCGCCATCTATCCTCACCCATTACATTCTTCCCTGCTTTAAGGTTGCTGACGTCAGCAACCCACATAAGACAGATCCTCAAAAATCAACATTATCTCAAAATAACATACATGCATGTACAATTTGCACAAGACTATACTGAAAAATACACATCAGTAAGTTGACTAAAATACATACACAACAATCAATTTTAGTCACACAGGTTTGTTGAGATAGCAAGCAAAATTATACATGTAATATATGTTTGGATCACATTGTTGTTAGTGCTAAGATTTAAAGATTAATCATTTTAGATTTAAAATGTGAAATATTACAAAACATTATCAAAAATTCTGAAATACGAGTCGACAACCGCAACTTACATCACTAAGCTAGGAAAGAAAAATCACGGAAAAAATGGATACATGTATATTGTAGCTTTCACAGCAAATCTGCAAAATATGCAAACAACAAAATGGCACTACAGTAGATTACCAAAGAGAACCAACTACAATGCTATCTATATGCACTGTTTCTCAAACACTTACAATGTCTAAGTATAATCGGAACAGCTTCTGTCATCCCTATTCCATAAATCTAATCGGCCCACTATCAGGATGCCACGGGACATCACAATGCAACACAGTGACGAAGTCCGCCCTCACCTACTGGTCGCACGGCGATGACCAGTGAAATCATGATAGTAGCCTATTTATGAGATATGGCACAGAAGTCCTTCCAACTGAACTGCAACGTGTGCAGTGTCTGTTCAAATTGCTTGCTTGCAGCCTGTGCCTGAATATTTGTTTGTTCGCGATGGACCGACATAATACTTTCGGCAAAATTTGAAAAGTCATTACTGTCAAGTGCTCTAGCACGCGGTATCTGAATTTCGTCACTTGCTACTTGCCTTGACCGAATTGCAGACCTAGGCAATTTATGGGGATGTATGCTTTGGATATGAATGTTTACCCTTATTTCGCCTAGTGATCGTCGACACTCTGGGAGCTGCTCAGATACAGTACCTTACCGATTCCTCAGTATCCGTAAAACTACTTGTGGACGTAGACCTATACCGATCTGAATGCTTACCTTTCGTCCGCCTACGTGACTTCCGAGACTCGGACAAAGGATCCGATTCGGCAACGATGAGTTTACCTTTATTTCCCCTGTGCGACCCCGCGAGGTGCATGCAAAGACTCAGAAGCTGTACTTACCTGTTCTTGTTTGTCATTGCAACTGTTTGCAATTGCAGATCTACAAGGGTCCAAATATTTACCTTCAGTCCGGCTTTTACCATTCTTGGATCTGTGTGATCGTGGAGGCGCGAAGGAAGACTCCGAATCAGTACTAACCCGTGAGGACTCGTCATCGATGGTTTCTATATTCCTAATTGCATCGTCCTCTGTCACAAGAAGGGGCTCATCAATGTCATTATTGAACACTAACTCCAGTTCTTGCTTCCCTGCTTTGTGTAAACCACCAGGTTCTGATACCACGTTTTTCACCTATGTCGTCAATCTCTGGTACTGGCTCCGAAACATTACTGATATTAGGAATCCCCGGTGCCTCATACACATGAAAATCAGTTAGCGACTCCTCACTTTCCGCCCCCTTTTCTGAACGTACGCTGTCCTCAGCACGTTCAGGAATCACAGCACCAATGGTGCATCCATCTTGTACGCCTCATCATTCCGAGCTGGATCAGATTGTTCGTTTTCAAGGTAATTTGACAGATCGCGAATTTCCCGGCGTGTAACAGACTTCAATGGACCACTTCCATCAGCCAATTGTATCACATACACATTATCCTGCAACTTGCCGACAACCTTGTACGGTGTCGCATCCCAAGCATCTTGAATTTTGTTGCGACCAGAAGGTGGGCCCTCAATAACACACTAGCACCCTCCGGAATATACTCATCCCTGGCCGTCGCGTTAGCGCCTAACACGTTGCAGGCTGGCTTGTTCCAAATTCGACTTGGCGAGGCTATGAACATCCCTCAGTTTCTTTTGATGTGTTGCTGTCCACTCATCCAAACATTTTCCTGGTTGCTCGTGCGTGTTCCCCAGTATTAGATCTATGGGAAGGAGAGGTTCCCGGCCATACATTAAATAGAAGGGGGAATAGCCGTACTGGCTTGTGGAGCCACATTGTAGCAGTAGATGAGCTCTGCCAAGTATTCTGGCCATCTTGTCTTCTTCTCAGGTGGTAGCGCTCTCAACAGGTTGTGCATGGTCCGATTAAATCTTTCACATTGAGCATTCCCCTCGGGATGGTATGGTGTTGTTCTCGACTTGGTGACTCCATACATGTTACACAATTCTTTCACACAGCACTTTCAAAATTGCGACCCTGGTCACTGTGTAATCGACTAGGGATGCCGAATTTGTAGAACCATTCTTGAACCAACAGCTTGGCAACTGTTGTGGCCTTTTGATTCCGTGTAGGGAGAGCTACCGTGAACTTGGTAAACACATCCGTTAACACCAAGACATTTTCCCGGCCATCGGATGCTTTCTCCAATTGTGTAAAGTCCATAGCAACCACCTCCAAAGGTGCAAACGCTAGCAAGCTCTTAATCTTAGGCCTGACTTTAGGGACTGGCTGCTTTGAAACAACACATCTTTCGCAATGCTTGATCCAATTGCGCACATCAGCGTCCAATCCTGCCCAGTAACACCTTTGTTTGACCAGTGACAATGTCCGCTCCACTCCTTGGTGACCGGCTGCATCATGCAACGACTCTAACATCTGATTTTTCATACTCTCTGGAGTAACAAAAAGAAGACAACTGTCTCCATTGGGAGTGGTGGTACTACACCACAATACTCCATTTTTCAACTCCAGTTTGTCCCACTTTTTTATCAACTTTTTGGTGGTGGATGACTCCGTCGCTAGCTGTCTTTCTGTTGGTTTATGTCCCTTTAGTACCCACTTCCTGGCCTGCGCGATAGGATGATCCCTCTCCTGTCGCTCTCGAAGTTGCTCATCATCAATTTGGGGGAATGTGGTCATCGCTGAATCAACTGTCTCACTGCAAATTGAAGGTTTAACTGTTTCGGCAATTATGGATTGCAAGTCAACGCCTAACGGAGTAGAAGTAATAACACTTACCAAAATATCTTGCGCATCGTCAACTTCTGCCGTGGCACTCATCTCAAGAGTCTTCACTTTGGTTTCATCGACATCATCTTCACGCCTGCTGAGAGCATCTGCATTGCCATTTGACTTCCCAGACCGATACTTGATGGAAAAATCGAACTGAGCCAATTGTGCTGCCCATCGCATCTCCGTTGCGTCCAGTTTTTGCCGACTGAAAGTAGCTTAGTGGGTTATTGTCCGTATACACAACAAATTTACTTCCCAACAGATGATCCCGAAACTTATCACTGACCGCCCATTTTCAATGCCAGCATTTCAAGTTTCAAAGAGCTGTACCTGTCCATGTTCTTCTCAGAAGGGCGCAACGACCTGGAAGCATATGCGATCACGACCCTACCATTCGCCTGATCCTGAGACAGGACTGCACCCAGTCCTTGAAAGCTAGCATCGGTTTCCACAATAAACGGCTTTGAAAAATCAGGATAACCAAGGATAGGACTAATGGACAAGGCGTGCCTTCAGTGTCTCAAATGCTTCGGTACAAGAACTGTCCCACCTAGAAACAAACGGGAATCACATTGTTCAGATGCCTGCAGATTTGTCCGTTTCCGGGTAGATTTGCGGTGAGTTTGCTTAGTCAGTAAAGCGTGCAGAGGAGCTGCAATCTGGGAAAACCCACGAACAAACCGACGATAATACCCAGCTAGACCAAGAAAACTGCGAAGCTGCTTCTCAGTAGTCGGCTGCTTCCATTCTTTGATCGCTGCTGTCTTCGCAGCGTCGGTCGCCACACCCTCGCCTGAAACTTGGTGCCCCAGAAATGTCACCTGTCTTTGGAAAAAGAGACACTTTCGCAGTTTCATTTTCAAACCATGCGCTTGCAGACGACTGAACACGTACTCCAACCGAGCTATGTGGTCATCAATTGACCTCGAATAAACAAGAATGTCATCCAGGTAAATCAACAGAATGTCGAAATTGGCCTCCGCAAGACAGGCCTCCATCAGTCGTTGGAAGGTGCCTGGACTGTTGCACAGTCCCATGGCATACGCAGGTACTCGTACAATCCCTGACCCAACACGAAAAGCTGTCTTATGGCGATCCTGTTGGTCAACTGGAACCTGATAAAACCCTTGTGCCAAATCGATCGAGCTGAAATACTGGGACCCATGTAACGCCTCTAGGGCCTCATCTATCCGTGGAAGGGGATAAGCATCTTTAACAGTTTTGTCATTTAGCCGTCTAATAATCGACACATAAACGGAGGGAATTATCCTTTTCCGAACAAGAACGACTGGTGCGGCATATGGACTAACACTAGTTTGTATGACTCCTTGTGCCAACAGTTTATTGACATGGTCTCTAACCTCAGACATTAGATTTGGTGGAATACGGCGATGTGGAAGTCTAACAGGAATTTCGTCAGTCGTGTGAATTTTATGGGTAACCAGGTCAGTGCAACTCAACTCCATCTTCATCGTGGTAGAAACAATCCTGATACCGAAAGAAGAGACTGGTCACAGCTTCTTCCACCTCTGGTGTGAAATCGTCACGATTGACATCGACCTTGAAAGGCAAATCTTCCAAACGCTTGCAAGACAACTGAGATGTATCTACGTCCATTCTGTCTACTGAAACAGTTATCTGAGACGTGTCAACCCGCACGTTGCAGTGCGGAGAATCAACATTTTCATCCACTACGTCTACCAAATGAGCCACACCAAGACGTGTTGTTGGGTCCAACCAGACATCACTTGTACCTATGTTCACAACACGGACAGGGACCACTCCATTAACAGATCAGCGAAAGTATCTACTACAAGCAACCCACTGGGAAGGGAACCATTCACATTCACTGCAGCCTGAACTGCAACAGGATACGACGAACCATCCGGTTTCTTGTAAGTACTGCCCTGTACAACAACCATGGAAGAGGCTGGTATCCTGATACTCTTCGACCCCAATACTTTAACCAGTTTCACGCCATCATCTGTACCGGGTTTGACTGACATGTTGTACAAAGATAGTATCTGATCAAGATCACTACCGACCTGCGCCGTGGAATGAGGAGAGTCATGCAGATTCTTAAGCCGCTGAAGGACATTACTACCCAACAAGCCAGGAGCTCGCTGCTTCCTATCACTATCCTTAACTACTAGAAAACCAACTTTGGAAACAACCTTGTCTCCAACCGCCAGGTCCACCTCAGTATATCCAATATACGGGACGTCCAGTCCATTTGCACCCACAACTTTAAGCCAACTACCTACATCAAGGAGATTAAGGTCCGAAAGCGTGTTATAAATGGACTCAGTCATTGTGGACACCTGGCTTCCTGTGTCAATCAAGCAGTTGACTGGTACTCCCCCTATCAATATCTCCACCTCAGGACAAGAAGCAACTGCCCTATCCATGATACCAGCTTTAAATTTTGAGTCTTCACTATCAATGAATCCTCCCACCGTCCGACTCTCCACGGCGGGAGTTACATGTTTAACTTATCATCCTTTGATGATTGTTGCTCACCCTCCGCTTTCCTTCCTGCAGGACAATCTCGCTGAAAATGATCAGGACTACCACATCCAAAGCATGATCCTCTACCACGACCCTGTATGAACCCCTAAATCCGCTGCTCCAAGGGCGTCTGTCTTGCGAAAATCCCCCACACGTGCTGCGGAACCACTTACTACCGCAGAATTGTTAGTGCCTGCTACCATTTGGGACAAGTACTCTCAATTGAGCCTGCTGTTTCTCCAATAATTCCTGCTGTCGTTCAACAATCACCTTTAGATCAATCTGATCTTTGTCAATTTCTTTCCTAATGATATTCACATCCACATGCTCTACATCATGTACTGATGTGAACACAGGACCAGGCACAGACTTACAATCATCCTCACACCACTGAAGAACAACTTGTCTGAACTCGTGAAATTCGATACTCGGGTGGTCCATTGAAAACCGCCGCATTTCCCTTTTTAGCTGACCATCCATCACACCATCAATGAATCTCTCTCGGAGCATTAGCTCCTTGTTTCCAACAACCTCCTTCCGCTTCTTATAAAGCTTGTCCATGAGTTTCAGGAGGGCCAGAGAGTATTGTTGTAGCGTTTCGTTCTGTCTCTGTGAACGCTGGTAAAATGCTTGTTGAATTTGGGCTACCGTGTCCTCGTCATGAAATAAGGCACGCAGCGTGTCAAATATCTTGCTTGGTTGTTTTCTATTAGCTTCCGGAATCACACGCAGCTCATCACGAGCCTGGCCATTTAAATGATCAAATAAGAACTCAACCTGGGCCTCCATACCGGTGATATTTTTTAGATGATATGTGGCATCGTCTATCCACTCCTCGATTGACAAATCATCCACTTTCATTCTGTGACCAGAAAACTTCTGCAATTTTCTATCTCTGCTGATGTACACTGTTTTGGATTCAGCCAACCCATGGTCTAATTTTACCCTAGTACTGTGTAGGTCCTTTTCCGTTTTGTCTGAGTGCAACTTCAACACGCCAAGTTGTCCTTTCATGTCAGCAAGCTCTTTCTCCAGTGCCGCGACTTTTTCTGCAGGGGTACCCATATTAAAGCGGCTAGCACAAATCTTGAGAAAAAAACGCGGATGACACGAAAACCCGTAATATATATAAAAAATATATAAAAAAACGCGGATGACACGAAAACCCGTAATATTATGAAACAAATGGCACGGAATATCACATCAAAAATAGATAAATGTCGCGGACGACGTACTCACCTGAAATTATTGAGAGAGCAGCACTCCATCAACCGTTTCAACCATACCTGAGACAACAATAGGTCTGGGTGAACACCGTCTAGATAGTGTTTGAAGCTTATTGATCTTCTGGCATACTTACCCGCTGTTTTCCGAACATTGATTAAATCCAGCTTGAACCGGGGTGACATAACATTATTTCGGTCATTTTTCTCCCTGATAAAGTCATTAACAAAACAAATACGTCGAAACAATTCCAGATCCTGATCATGCAGGTCGTCAGGCACTAGTAAACCCTTTGCTAGAAACCACTGTGTCAATGAATAAGGGGGGATTTCGAGAAAAATCACACGTACAGTTTGATATCGGGCAGCTAGAGTATAAAATCTATCAATGTGTGTAGATATATCTCTAAAACAGTCTTCCACTGAATGATGTTTCAAACTGATATGTTGACCAACCTTAAATGTTAGATCACATGTACCTAACCAAATGCAAAGATCTATATTGACATACTGTTGCACAAGATCATCTATTATATGTGCTAGCCAGTGATAACCATGAGACAATGTGCAGCCACCTCTGTGCAAAAAGTCAATATCCCAGATTGGCAGTTTATGTTGCTGCAAATAGCGGCCCTTGCTGTCCGAAAATAGTATTATCTTCCTGTTGATTACACCATAGTCAGATGGACGGTCCATATATTTTACCAACTTCGTCGTCATCCAAATCTTGTACTCGCAGCGCCACTTGTAATGGGGAGAATTCTGCAGATCCCCGAGAGATGGGTGGAGACGAAGATACAAGCAATCGGCGTTCTGTTCACGATTTATTTCTCGGGACATCCTGCACCGTACACTGGCGCAGTACAACGTACACCGTATAACGTATAACTGAAATCATACATAACTATGATTTACTACAATTACAAATACCTTAACCTTGTTCGGACTGATGCATTATAACTTTTGTCAATATTATAATGCAAATGGCTAACACTGCAGTTACGGATGAGCACTCATGACGAGCCAATTCATCAGAAGCTGTCGTGTTCGCCTCATCGATCCGCTAGCAGCATAGTTGAACTCGGTCAATTACAGTGTATGGTTCAAAGTAATCAATTACAATATTAACACTCTAAATTGACTTAATGTAACAATATTTATGAAATATTTGTGATACGCCATGAGAAAACAGGGGCCAGTATCGTAAAACCTCCAGAGAATGTTGCGCACTCCGACACCCAAACTCAGTAAATCCGACGGCCGAGACTGAGCATAGCTCAGTCAACGATCAATCAAATTCCCCGATTCCGAGCTTGAGACTGGAGAACGCGCTCGAAAAGTTTCATGACCACAGCCATGGTCAATTGTAATAAAACCTGCAACACCAGTCAGAAATTATTATTTCCCAATTGTAATTATTGTTTGCTTCACCATGTTCACTGTCTGAATAACAAGCAATGTATGCCCTGATCAGGCTGATCTGGGCAAACACTGATTGCACAAAACTGTTTTCTTTTGTCATGACTTGCTGCTACATTTCTCTTAGTTTTCTATTAAAATCACAAAACATTATTCAATATCAACATTGACATTAACCTCTATACAACAAGAAGTGCACATACAGGTTGACAATGTATAGCATAATATTTCAATATAATTATCAGAAACAACCATGTACATGTTCAATCTCTAACTCACCCCTAAGTAAGAGCTATAGCAGTATGGCACGCATGTATACCGGTCTGCCGTTACCCCCAGACAACTGAAATACAAACAACATAATTGGTGCCAGAGCTACGCTCTTATTATGGCATGTAATTGAGGTGAGCCATAGTGCATCTCGCTGTACTGTTATCATTACAGTGGAACCTCCATGAACGGTCACCTCTAAACAACGGCCAGCTACCTATAACGACTACTGTGTCACAGATTTTGTTCTCAATAATTATTGCAACGCACCAAGACTCCAAGAGTAAGCGATCTGTAATACAATTGTGACCAGTGTAGCCCCAGACCAGCCTGCACATATGCGCAGTCTAATCAGGGTCTACACTGCTCACTGTGATCATTGTAGAGAAGTTCCACTGTATCATAAATCCTAGCTCCACGCAAATTAGCAATCAGATACACATTCAGTCCTAGATTTACATTACTCTGTTCCGGCCATAGAACGCAAATAAATCAGGCATGAATCATCACTGAACAACCTAACAAACTCATAACTGTTAACCCTTTCAACCCTAAATACATGGAATGGAATTTCCCATGATACTTTGTAGTCAAATCCAATTATTAATTACAATTGGTTTAGGATGGCTCCATTTATAGCATGGGAGTGTGAAAATGTGTAAATATTGCTCGCAAATAAGAGAGATCCTGATGAGACGGCTCGATACGGTCCGGCTCATCAGGTTGAAAGGATTAAATGTGAACCCTACAAGTGTTGACAAGCCTAAACCAGAAATGAGTGGTGATCCGAGATGACGCTGTGTCATAAGCATTAAAACATTTTTCTGTTTAACATAGTTATTATTATTCGTTGAATGTTTTGTTGCAACATTTACAATGTTTCTACCAAATCAATGTTTGATCAGGCCTGGAAATCGGGCGTAATATTTCTGAACAATTCTAGACTTGAATCTCATTCAATCGTGAAAGGGTCGAAAGATTCGACAACCAAACACTATTGTTTGTCAAGAATGCAGTGTCTGCGACGAAGAAATCAATTAGTAACCCGAGAAAACTGCAGGCATGTTCAACAACATACGACGTGAAGAACTATGTACAGAGTCACCACTTTTATGTTGGAGTTTAACGGCATATTAACAGTCAATGTCATGATTTAGTGTTGGTAAAAGAGCTCAGTATTCAACTAAAATAGCCTACATGTATGTAAATGACAAAATCAGATAATTACATATACACACAATAAAATGCAATTAACAGCAACATTATACAGAAATGGAGTGGGTGGGGAAATGGTGTGAAATTCAGTCCACGGAAATGGTGCAATTTTCCGTCAAAAGCGTGCATCAGCATGTCAAATCACATGCTATTATTCGAATTGAACCAAGCTCGTTTAATTGGCTTGGTAGTACCCGTCAATACCTATGTTTGGCGACTTGAAATCAGAAAGAATCTGGATTCCCAATGCCACGTTTTAGGTGAAAAATTGTCGCTACACAACTGACCATTCAAGTCTCCTTTTGGAGAGTATTTGGCGAAATTACCGCCGCTGACTTTTTCCAGTCAACAACAACAACAACAATTCGCGCCATCTATCCTCACCCATTACATGTATATGAGACGAGGCATGTGATTTTGTACCTTCGGACATCTGCATAATTTCATTAAATACATTTACAAAATTTGCAATATTCTTAATAAATAATGTCATAAGTTGTTAAATATAATTCCGCATGTACTCCGAATGTTTTGTGAACTTTTGTTGCCATTTACGGAAAATAGTCTATATTTTGTAAACTTATTTCATGAAATTACACAGATGTCTGACGGTACAAAATCACATGGTGACTGGAGAAATGGGATTTGTGACCAGTCTAGCTCCAGTAGCCTATTTCACCAACATTGCAATGTATACTTTTCTAGCAAAGTATACTTTCAGGGAGAAATTTTAAATTTAAAGATAAATTTATTAATTTTTATTGTACTGAATTTATTACACTATCACAGCCATTTTGGCTGTGATAATGTAATAAATTCAGTATAATAATTCTGCATATTTTTAATCATCAAATATATGCAGTCGTTAGTTCTATATGAAATAATGCACTTCGGGAAAAATAAACGATTACCCCCTCAAAGTATACTTCGCTAGATAAGTATACTTTGCAATTTTGGTGAAATAGACTCCAGATCAAATAGCATGCCCCTGTATCTTGATTGCGATCTACATTGCTTGTTAGAAGCATGACAGACGTTTTATTGAACAGTGCAGATCATGATCAGACTGTTCTGATGAGCAGGCTGATCTGGATCTAGAATGGTCCTAAAACTTCATTTCTCCAGTCACAGCCGCATATGAGACATGCCATGTGATTTATTACCTTCGGACATGTGCGTAATTTCATTAAATATGTTTACAAAATTTACAATATTCTTCATAAATGGCATCAAAAGTTGACAAAATTTTCAGGAAAAAAAGACAACATTATTTTACGTTTGCTCCAATATTTAAAAATCATTGTACTTTTTCAAATAATGTCTGAAATGTTTAGTAGCCAAAATGTCCTTTTCTGAAATATTAGTAGCCAAATGGCTGCAGCTACCAATAATGCCAACCTACTGTCTGTTCCACGTTTTGCTGCCGACGAACATTTGGCCATTAAACACATTAAATCTAAAAAAATATTTAAAAGTAAGTACTTTTTCATCAATAACAAAAAAGTCACCCTCCCCAAAAAATTGTATTTGATGAAATTCCATCAAATATTGATTTTATTGCGATTTTCCTATGGGAATTTAACATTGGCAGTCAATTTACAAAACTTTTTAAACAAAAAAATTTGGAAATTGACTCTGAAACCTGGCGAGATAGCTTGAAAATGATGTACCGGTAACTAAGAAAACAAAAGTTAGATTTTGAAAATCGATATTTAGCCCCTATGTTAAATTAAGGCCAAATGTTCGTCGGCAGCAAAACGTGGAACAGACAGTAGTGTTGAACGGACGTAAATCCCAATCAATTAATCCTTCCATACAGGTACACTCCCATCTATAATTAAACCTTCCTGTAGCCTATTTCATAAAAATTGCAAAGTATACTTATCTAGCAAAGTATTCTTTGAGGGAGTAATCATTTATTTTTCCCCGAGATGCATTATTTCATATAGAACTAACTACTGCATATTATTGATGATTAAAAGTATGCAGAATTATTATACTGAATTTATTACATTATCACAGCCAAAATGGCAAAATGGCTGTGATAATGTAATAAATTCAGTATAATAAAAATTAATAAATTCATCCTTAAATTCAAAATTTCTCCCTCAAAGTATACTTTGCTAGATAAGTATGCTTTGCAATGTTGGTGAAATAGGCTACTGGTGAATGAACGTAAAACCCCAATCAATCAATCTTCTGTGTTTTTATTTGTAGATGTCAGAGTACAGTTACTGGAGTTCGACGTCCACGTCGACCGCATCCAATGAGGATTCCAATCGTAAATCCTTCCAGAGGACCGTCAGTGCTCAGGTGCTTTGTCAATTACTGGTTTGGGTTGGTAGTCGAGTAGTAGAACATTGGACTTCAGTACTGGAGGTCATGGGTTCAATACGCACCCTACTGTCTGTTTCACGAAACCTGCCCAAATTGTACGGCTATATAAACAATGCAAAAATAATTACTTTTTTGTTGAGCCCGCTTGCGGAAAGCGGGCTCATAGTGATCACAATGACGTCCGGGTGTCCGTCCGTACATCCTTCCGAAATCTGCATTAAAGTTTTGAAATACCTTATATCTGCAGTCCTAAGTCGCATTGACTTGAAACTTCATATGCTTATCAGTCATCATCCATATATTCATTCTGTGTCCCGCCCCGGTGCCTCAATTGATCCTGAGAATAGTACTGCAGTAGCCATTGCTTGTCGTAAAAGGCGACTAATCTGGCTTAACGATTGGGTTCATACTTTCCGGAACGCACTATACCGGATTTGGCCCTCCTGTACATTTTTGGCTTTCTTGTATGTGAGAGTTGAGTCAGGCTATGCCCCATATATAAAAGTAAGATTAGCGCTAATCCTATTATTTTTAGGGGATGGGATAAATGATGCTGGTGTGGCGAGGGCCTGGCACCAGATCAGGTTGTTCTAATTTCAGGACTGAATATATATTTTGATTGTAAATATTGAGTTCTGAAGTTGGGATTTACCCCCCTCGGACAGGTGGATACGGGACACGACCCCGTTGACCCGTCTGCGTGTAGACTCCCTGAGGCTTGTACCTCTATGTCAGAAAAGCGGACGTTAAACCCTATTCACTCACTCACTCACTCCATCTATGAAACACTTCTAACAAGCAATGTAGATCATTATCAGGCTACATGAATGTGCTATTTAACCAGGAGCTACACTGGTCACAAATCCCATAAGCCCCATGTCTCCAGTCACAGCCACATATGAGACACACCATGTGATTTTGTAACTTCGGACATTTAATTTTATATATTTTTCATTAATAAAGTAAAAAGTTGACAAAGTTTTCAGAGTACATGCGGAATTATATTCCGCATGTACTCTGAAAACCTTGTCAACTTTTTACTTTATTAATGAAAAATATATAAAATTACGCAAATGTCCGGAACTGAAAATGGTGTTGACTTTTGACGCCACTTATGGAAAATATTTTAAATTTTTTAAAAACGTATGTCATGAAATTACGTAGATGTCAGAAGGTACAGAATCACATGGGATGTCTCAAATCATCACTGATGTAAGATCTTCTACCACAGGACACGCTGGCCGAAGCGACAGCGCTACTGACCGAGCTAGAGAACTATGGAGACATGGACACAAATGGCAACTTCTCGGCCACATCAGGCGATAGCGACACCGCGATGACCACTGAAACCAGTGGTCAGCAGTCGGACAGTCACATGTCCAGTATAGAGGAAGAGAAGGGACAAAAATCGGACGGAGATAATTCGTATTCGTAGTGAAATATAAAAAGTGTACTCAGGGACTACAATTAATCGGGCGCCAATGACTCGGATGTATTTGTCGGAATATTTCTGGTTAATTTCATGGGTTGATGGGGTTTTTTAGTTACCGATGAAGTTTTCCGTGAATAAGGTTGAATGTTCATAAATATTTATAATTAAGTACTTATGGTTTATCTACAATATAGATAATGGGGCTGTTTAACTCTTTGCATGCTGGGAAACTTGTGGGCTATAAATAGTTCAAAACTAGTGGACAAGAATTCATCATATTTTCTTGTATTTCTCCCCGTAAATATCATGAATATGTCTTGGAATTTCATTAGAATTGAGTCCTGAGGACTCAATTCTAATGAAATTTCAAGACATATTTACAGAGAGAAATAAAACATATACATGTACTCCTAATTCGTTAGGCGGATATTTTCGCCGCTAGCATGCAAAGAGTTAACACACTTGATAGTTCTGCAAAATTGCGTTGGAAGTTTAGCAGAAAATGTTCTTCTTACAGAATATCTTTTGACTGATTATAGGGGGAAATCGCAGAGAGATTAGTCATTACGTTAAATGTGATGACAGAAAATGTAATTAATCACCAATTTCGATCAAGACTGACCTACTGTCACATTTGCAGGTATAGATGGCAGACACAGACTGATCAGGATTGGCGTGCGTGCATTGTGCCTAAATTTTTATATTTTTTTTAAATATTTCGGTATACTACAGGTATCAATGTCTCGGTGGGCATGACATGCGGGCCGCGGCCATCTAGTTCCATATTTAAGACACATTGTAACAAAAACGTGTTTTGTCTGCAAATTAGTATTCGCTGTGGTTAATTCTGAATTTGTTCCACGAGTTGTATCCTGATCAGACTGCATGAGTTTTGACTGATTAGGATCTTCACGGGGAAGAACACTTAATAAGCCCCATTTTGTGAGGATGTCGCACATGAAATTCTAATGAATAACCAGAATGTTTGGTCAATTATTAACGAAATCATCCAAGCTTGGTGCCTGGGTTTCAGTGATGTTATGTTATATGACTCTTTTATGTACTTATTCAATTATGCATCAACACTTATTGTTGTTAATTTACAATTTTCTAATTAAGCTTTCAATTAGTTATAGACACAAATTGACCAAATTTGGTGCATGACCATATTTGGTGTGTGACCATATTTAGTTATGTGACCATATTTGGTGTACAACCATATTTGGTGCATGTCCATATTTGGAGTATGACTATACAGTAGAAACTCCGAATACCGGACAGCCTGCGGACTGGACAAAAAGTCCGGTTTAGAGAGGTTTCCGGTTTTTAGAGGTTTTTCACTATTCCTACTCGAGGTGTGTACACTGGTTTGTCACTAAACGTGTACTCCAATTAGCGAAGACTAATCGGCAATTTTCAATGATTATTTGATTTCATAATTACCTTACATATACCTGCCATCGTCAATTACAGCCGCATCAATCGATTTAAGTCTTCAATGGAAAATAGCGGCATGTTTTTCGCTATTTAATTCAAGACCAAACACGGCCCGATTTGTAAATGTAAATATCGAGTATCCATCTTTGTTTTGACGAAAGTCGGGAGAAACAATTGTTTTCATTGGTCGGTTTTCCAATATCACGCATCGATCACATGCTCGGAAATATTTGTAGGTTGTAAGACACAAAATTGCAATGAGTGCGCACTACGCAACCAGTACAAAACATTGTTGGTCATTAAATGACAACAAACGGCGTAACATCCTTTTAAAAAATAAACAGCCCCGACCATGTGACTTGACTTGTGAACCGTGTCAAATGCGTAACGTCTCTCTTATCACACCTGTCTGACAGGAAATCCAACACGACCATTGTGTAAAATTTATCCCCTGCCGCGGGCGCTTGGTGATTTTAGCAATTCTGATCCGTCCGGTATTCAGAGGTAAAATTATGCTGAAAAGTCTTGTTGTTTTTTTTTTTGGAAAATCGTCCGGTTTCCGGAATTCAGAGGATCCGGTATTCAGAGGTTTTTAGTACATTGAATAAAGAAGGAATTAAATTGGGACTGAAAATTGTCCGGTTTCGGGAGGATTCCGGTATTTATAGGGTCCGGTATTCGGAGTTTCTACTGTATTTGGTGCATGAAGTCTGTTTGAGTGCTACAAAGCTCTTTCGAGTGTTGTTTATTTGTTACGATGTTTTTTTTCGTGATAAAACCATGTTAATGATCCGAACATTTGAGTTATTACGTGTAGAATAGTTTACGAATGCTATGCTGTTGCAGGTAGTGTGTAATGTAAATAGATCAGTGCGCGTGTGTATAAAACTCTGAGCATGTTCTCAATTTTTGGCTCAAAATCAAACGGTTTGATTGGCCAAACATGAGCAAGGCTGAGATGTTTTCAATTATTAGTGCTGTTCACAAATGCCCGGCCTTACTATAGGAATGAATGGCCTTTTTGTGGAATTTATCGGGGTATAAACTTGGAAAAGTCGCGGGAATACTGGACGAAGCGATAAAAAATTACAATTTTCGAAAAAAAAAAAAAAAAAAAAAAAAAATAAAAAAATTATTATTGTTTTTTTTCGAAAATTGTAATTTTTCAAGGCCTCGTCCAGTATTCCCGCGACTTTTCCAAGTTTATATCCCCGATAAATTCCACAAAAAGGCCATTCATTCCTTATAATTCCAACATTTGAAATAAATTCATCAAGAAAATGTGTTTATTTTCCGTTTTCTTAAGAATTATTTTAACTGCGCATCACGGTTACAGAAAGTAGTTCAGCGTGGGAGTTTACTGGGATATAAATTTTGGACAGAGACTTGCTACGGGCCAATCAAATGTTAGGGAATTGTGTAAATATTTTTGTGCTGGAATTACATGACCTTAACTATTGATAGGCCGTTAAACACCAATAATAAAACAAACAAACAAATGCTGATTTAAAAAATGAAATACATTTTCTGCAGCGGTGGGTGGAAGGCTGGTTAGGAGCATGTAATTGGTAATTTAGCAATGGAGTTCATCCTTACCGGAATCCCGATATTCCTAGTTCGCCCCTCTGTAGCCTATTTCACCAACATTGCAAAGTATACTTTTCTAGCAAAGTATACTTTGAGGGAGTAATCATTTATTTTTCCTGAAATGCATTATTTCATATAGAACTAACGACTGCATATATTTGATGATTAAAAGTATGCAGACTTATTATACTGAATTTATTACATTATCACAGCCAAAATGGCTGTGATAATGTATTAAATTCAGTATAATAAAAAATAATAAATTTATCCTAAAATTTAAAATTTCTCCCTCAAAGTATACTTTGCTAGAAACGTATACTTTGCAATGTTGGTGAAATAGGCTACTGGTATGATTCCAATGAGTGGTAACAACGTATACTGCTGTGTTTAATTAAGAGAAGTATGTTTATTTTTTGTGCAAACAATTGTGTAGCCTCGCATGTAATGGGTTAACCAATGCTACACAATTTTTCGCACGGAAAATAAATAAATTTGCTGTTATCACTCGGCCATTTTTTTGCCGAAATCAGTCTCCGCGAAAGTCGTCGGTCCGTCGGACATGTCCGTTAAAATTGCTGCTGGTCCGACGGTAAACCAGAAGTCGCCGACTATAAAAAAATCACCTTCCTTTGGTATGCATCTTCTTTTGGTAGCTAGCTTTTCTTATATAACTAATGATATACTTAAAAAAGCTCTTAAATAGCACACACAATCTATTTTATTTTTATAAATGTTTTTTTTTTCGGTCTGGTAAATTTTTGTCCGGTCTGGTAAAAATTTCAATTTTACGAGACTGAATGTCCTGTAAAATTTTGGCAGTTTCGTGGAGACTGCGATATTCATGTCATAAAACATTAGATTTTCTGCCTAATTGTATCTGAGAATTATCTGGTATTTGTTTCGAACATCTGTGATATTGTTTGTGAATCACATCACAAGATGACAAAAATAGCGAACCCAATAACCAAGCGACGGGTATCTCGGTCTGCTGATCCAGTGGTTGTGGGTTCGAGCTTCACCCGATGTGTGTATCGTGTCCTTGAGCTAGACACACTGCTCCACACTGCTTCAGTTCACCTAGAATTTATTTATAGAAATTTGGTCCAACTTGTATATTTTATGGCCTAATTTCTTGTAATAAATCGAATATCGCATGATTTGTTGTGTAAAGAAGCCATTAAAGTGTTTTCCACTAGTGTTGATCCAGATCATCCTATCTGCGCAATCGGATCTGGAACTGCATTATTTGCCAGATTCATATTTTCACTCTTGTTACTTGTACTGCAATCAGTGTAGACCCTGATCAGACTGCACATATGTGCAGTCTGATCTGGGTCTACCCTGTTTGCAGTCTTTATTTTTGTAAGTTATTCAGTAAGAAATAAACGCTAAAATAAACCAAAGGACCGGACCTCTATAAATAGGTTTGCAAAGGGAAATAACTAGCTACGAACCCCCATTACCAGTAACCTCGACTGTATTTGAAATTGTATGTATGCAGTTCCGGTATGTATGAAATAGAAGATATTCCATCGTACATTTTGAATAGCGGGAAATAATACACGAGTGTGCGTTGGCTTCCGCGTAATCAACGAGTGAGCGTAGCAAACGAGTTGTTTGCACGGACGCCGACGGACACAAGTGTATTATTTCCGCTATTCAAACATGTACGATGAAATAAAATATAATCCATATCTTAAGTCCCGAGAAAGGGTTTGAGATTAATTGTAGATATTCATTAAAATTTACATGGATTTATGGTGATATTTAAAATGTCTTTATTTAGCACGATAAGATAAGGAATTAGTAATTGAGTATTGTTACTCCATCATTTCTGAAGCAATTGGGTATTTCAAAATTTTAATTGGGTAAAATTAAATCGCACTACTGTTTACACATCAACAGACAGCAATTATTGAATAGTTTGTTTCGAAATGAAAACATATCTTGGCATTTCATTAGAATTGTCTCCTTGGAGACAATTATAATGAAATACCTAGATGTGTTTTCATGGAAAAATAAGGAAAATATGCTATATTGGTGGTCTGTTTATTGTTTTCTGCAGCATGATAAAGGTACCAAAATTGTTCTCATTGCTGTTTGATACTCGCTACTTCTGATTTCAATTGGGTTTTTGGCAATTTTAATTGGGTATTTACGCAAATACGCAGCTTATCTGGAGCTCTGAAAACCCACAATCAACCAAGCAATCATCCACTGCCGATAGGCAAGAGGATATCATGTAGCGTTAGCCCATGTTACGTACGTACCGTAACGTGTAGTCGTTAGTAAACCATCATTTTTTCAATAACAGAACATCACCGATTTTGATAATATTTTCACACAATGTGTGTCTAGGGATGGTGCTTGTTTTGCATTCGACCACCCAAGGTCAAGGTCATTGAGGGTGGGTGGCAGGTGGGAGCACGCGATGGGTAATTTAACGATCGGGGTTCATCCTTACCGGAATCCCGACTGGAGACCTGGTTTGGCCCTCACATACGTCTTTGGCATTTTGTATGTGACAGTTGAATCTGGTTATACCCCTTATGTGAGTATTACGATATTCGTAATCCTATTTTAGGGGAAGGGGCCAAGTGACTTGGTATGGTATGGACCTGGCACCAGGTCAGGTTATTCTAATTTCAGGGCTGAATATATTTGTTCTCGATGTAAATATTCCGTTCTAATTTTGGGATTTTCCCCCCAATGCAGCAGGTTAAAATGGGATCGAACCCGTTTGCCCGGCCTTACATGACCTTAGCTGTTGATAGGCCGTTAAACACTAATAAACAAACAAACAAACTATTGTACGTATGTCCGTGGTTCATTTCAATACAAATACAGTCGAACCTCTCTAAACCGGACACAGAGGCATTATAGTTTTGCTCGATTCTGATCGGATTCATTGCCATTTATGTCCAATGTCTCTTCTTGATCGCAAAGCACCCACGCGTGTCTTGAGGTCGTCATCTGTATGTTTTACAGTGGAACCTTTCTAAACCGGACACCCTGGGGACCCCCATGGTGTCCGGTTTAGAGAGGTTCCACTGTACATGTATTCTTCATCATGTCATAATAACTTCCATATAAGTTGAAGGACTACTTTTTTATTCGGACACTTGATACATACGAACCTATACACTCACACCACCATTAACACTTTCTTGATCGGTTTGACAATCACAAAGTTTTTAAATCACCATTTGTTATGTCAAACAACGAGATATAGTCGGCACATTGGCGTACGTATGTACGTATGTGTGTCCGAGTTTTTATGCCACCAGGTTTCGAAGAAACGGGTGGCATATAGTGTTTGGACCGTCCGTCTGTCTGTCCGTCCGTCCGTCCGTCCGTCACACTTTTCGGTTAACCACTTTGTCACAGTTTCTCAAATATGCTGCAGGTGGCATCCGCTGTGGACAGACGCATTTCTTGTAGGCTAAAGTTTTTCGATATACTTGTACTATCAAAGCCTCGGCGGGCCGTGGCCATCCAGTTGACGCCTCCGTCACAATATACCCGGTACCAGGGGGAAAACCTATGTGTTACAACAGGATCCCGGCCGAGAAAAGTGACCTTTATAACATTTGCTACAATTGTAGATCGTGGTCCTCTTGCACAATTATATCGTAGGAGCACGGTGTAATTGTCTCAGCCACGTTCGAGGAAAGTGAGAAATAGCAGTCACAATTTCGGCAATAAGGCGTCGTCGGCATCAATAATTTTGGATGTACAGTGGAACCTTTCTAAGCCAGACACCAAGAAAATACCTGTGATCATATTTTTCATGAGTTTCTTGATCATGTATCTCGGATGATAATGTCTGTTCGTGTTCGCATTGTGCACAACTATGGCTCAGAATAATCCAATGTCTAAGCTGGTGTGGTATGGACCTGGCACCAGGTCAGGTTATTCTAATTTCAGTACTAAATATATTTATTTTTTATGTAAATATTCCGTTCTGTTTTTGGATTTTCCCCCTAATGCAGCAGGTTGAATACAGGATCGAACCCGTTGGCCCGGCATTAAATGACCTTAGCTGTTGATAGGCCGTTAAACAGCAATAAACAAACAACCAAGCTTCATCAATAGCTTCCTCACATTGATGGCTCATTTGGGTGACCTTGATGACCTTGATATTCATGGGTGAGACATTTGACGGCAATCACCTTGTTTATTTTTTGGCTGGTGAAAATAAGGCTACCTTATTGACTGAATGGCGAACAGTTTAGGGCCCGATCATACTGCGTACATGCACAGACAGGATGTAAATATTCCGTTGTGATTTTCCCCCTAATGCAGCAGATTAAATGCGGGATCAAACCCGTTGGCCCGGACTTAAATGACTTCAGCTGTTGATAGGCCGTTAAACACAATAAACAAACAAACAAATATACTCTGTAGATACACAGACTGATCTTTGCCAGCCATATGCTGCTTGCAAAAGTCATAATGTATGATGTAAATATTCCGTTCTGATTTTGTGATTTTTCCCCCCAATGCAGCAGATTAAATGCGGGATCAAACCCGTTGGCCTGGACTTAAATGACCAGCTGTTGATAGGCTGTTATATATTCAAGTTATTTTCTTGAATTTTCAAGATCTTTTCTTGAATTTTCAAGAAAAGATCTCGAAAATTCAAGAAAAGATAAAAAAAAAAAGTGAACTGGTCCTAATGGGCTTCCGTAGTTCTACACAATAAACAAACAAACAAATATACTGTGTAGATACACAGACTGATCTTTTTCAAGATTTTCAAGAAAAGATCTTGAAAATTCAAGAAAAGAACTTGAAAATTCAAGAAAACATCTCGAAAATTCAAGAAAAGATAAAAAAAAAAGTGAAGTGGCCCTAATGGGCTTCCGTAGTTATACACAATAAACAAACAAACAAACAAATATACTGTGTAGATACACAGACTGATCTTTGCCTGCCGTATGCTGCTTGCAAAAGTCATAAGGTACTTCCTCTCAGCCAGTGACCCAAACTAGCTTGTACATGTACTGAATCTTCCAGTAGCGTATTTCATCAAAATTGCAAAGTATACTTTAGTAGCAAAGTATACTTTGAGAGAGAAATTTTCAATTTTATGATAAATTTATTAATTTTTATTATACTGAATTTATTACATTATCACAGCCATTTTGGCTGTGATAATGTAATAAATTCAGTATAATAATTCTGCATACTTTTAATCATCAAATATATGCATTTCAGGAAAAAATAAATGATTACTCCCTCAAAGTATACTTTGCTAGTAAAGTATATTTTGCAATGTTGATGAAATCGGCTACAGAAGTCCTCCGATTCAAAGTACGTATTCTTTTATTTTGTCCTTATTATGTAACGGATTTTGATGAAATATGTTCGGCAATACTTACACCAAAATCGATTCTTCGCAAAAACGACAGAAGTTAAATGCAGATTATGAAGACGCGTTTGCTACGCCATATTTCATCAAAATCCGTTGCCTATTAAGGAAAATATCAAATAATACTTTGGAGTGGGCGCGCTTTCAACACTTTCAGCCATTGTTGTTGTTGTTGTAACCACATGATCATGCACCTTATTCATGACATATTTCGGTGATACTATGCATATTTGTTTCTATATCCCGTGCAGTCCATTTGACTAGCCATGTAAGATGGTGGGGAAATGTTTTCAAATATGGGAAATGGGAAACGTACTACATATGCGACCAGCATAGTCCCAGATCAGCCTGCAGTCTGATCTGGGACTACGTTGTTCGCCATTCAGAAGAATTGTTGCAACCCGATTATATCTTGACCTGATTTATGAATATTTGGAAATTACATGTTTTTCTCCTGTCTGCATCTCTGTGTTTCTGTCTGTGCAATCTTGTCACCAATTACTTATTTAATGAACATCTACAGTTTGAAGTCGATCCCATTCATATTCGGTATATGAAGCAATCATCAACAGCAGCAGTGTGTAATTTTACCTCTAAATATGTAATTGATCGTTTCATGCATATTTTGGACTATTCTCTTAACCCTCACTACACGGGAGATGAAAATTGTCGTCTGCTGTTTTTCATTTTTGCCTTAATTCTTAACAAAAAACCTGTTTTGACAGCACATGAGAATCGTCTCCAGTGGAGACGATTCTTATGCGCTGCCAAAACAGGTTTTTATCAAGAAATATTGAAAATAAAACATTTCCAGCAGACGACAAAATTTAATTCAGTGTAGTAAGGGTTAATAATAAAAAAAAGTATTCAATGTGATATCAAACACTGCAGATCCTGATGATACGGCTCATTATGAACTGGCTCATCTGCATTTATAATGTATGCATATGTTGGCATATGGCCTGTGGTGTTGAAGGGGTTAACCCTTAGACCACTATCTTATTTTTTTTGTCGTCTGCTGTTTATTTTCCGTGTTTATCATCAAAAACATGCTTTTTCAGCACTTTAGAATAATTTACAACATGCTTTGACAGCACTTCAGAATCATTTCCATTGGAAATGATTCTGAAGTGCTGTCAAACCATGTTTTTATTGAGAAATAAGACAAGATATAAAAGCAACAGCAGACGACAATTGTTGTGAGTAGCGGTATAAGGGTTAAATATGTTCACTCTACCTCGGAGCCATCCAGAGTTACGGTATGTCCATATTTTACTCTGAAACTTACGATTTTTGCTAATTGTTATGATTCATACTCGATATACCGGACTACACCATCATTGTTAGTACCATGAACATTTTCATCCCATCTCTACGGAAGCCCATTAGGGCTACTTCACTTTTTTTTAATTTCCATTTATTCAAGATGTTTTCTTGAATTTTCAAGTTCTTTTCTTGAATTTTCAAGATCTTTTCTTGAATTTTCAAGAAAAGATCTTGAAAATTCAAGAAAAGGTCTTGAAAATTCTAGAAAAGATCTTGAAAATTCAAGAAAACAACTTGAAAATTCAAGAAAACAACTTGAAAATTCAAGAAAAGATCTCGAAAATTCAAGAAAAGATAAAAAAAAAAGTGAAGTGGCCCTAATGGTCTTCCGTACATCTCTATGAAGAGTTGAGCTGCTTTTTTGACACACTAAATGAAATTTTTGCTCGTACGTCTTCATACATGTATTTACTCCATGTTAAATTTATGTAAGTTTCATTTCTGGTTCATGCAGCAGGTTATATACGGGATCGAAGCCGGTGGCCCCGGCCTTAAATGACCGTAGATGTTGATAGGCCGTTAAACGCCAGTAAATCAAATAATTATTTATTTTGAAGGGACATTTGACCTTTCATATAAACTGTCTGGAATGTAAAAAATCAAATAATTATTTATTTTGAAGGTACATTTTATTTTACCTTTCATATAAACAATGTCTGGAAGGTAAAATTGCAGGTGTGTCTTTTGTGTAAAATTCCATTTTCCATTTTTCTCGGATAAAAACATTTTGTTTTGACAAGTTTGTTAGTGCTCCATAGTTTCCTAACCACTTGAATCCACAGACTTGAAACTTGACATACATGTTTATCATCATCCATATGTTTCATTCCCTGCCCTACCCCGTACAGCCTACATGCCCAAGGTAAAGGCCAAATTACTTTTCAAATTCACAGAATTTGCGTTAAAGTTTTTATTTGTCGGTCCCGGCGGCGAACAGGGGTATTTGTGAGCCTCTGCTCACTTTCTCTAGTTAGTAATATAGTAAATCATGGAGAGGTACTGTTTCATGGGTGATGTTACCATGACAAAAAGGGGCTTATTGAATTGTTGACCAGTGTAGCTCCTCATCAGCAACACTCGTTGTAGCCTAATACAGGGGTGGGAACTTTCAGCATATATCCTGAAATCTAAGATTTAAGGTTCCTGATAATTGCAAAAACATTTGTGTGTGAAAAACTATGTTTGTTTGGGGAGGGGGCCGTTTTCAAGATTTGGCATTTGGAACAGTTCCCACCCTTGAAAATGTTGGTCTCTTTGCATGCTGGGAAACTGTGGGCTATAAATAGTTCAAAAATAGCGGACAAAAAATCATATTTTCTTTTATTTCTCCTTGTAAATATGATGAATATGTCTTGAAATTTGGACTCGATTCTAATGAAATTCCAAGACATATTTACAGAGAGAAATAAAAAATATACTCCTAATTTGTTTGGCGGATATTTTCATCGCTAGCATGCAAAGAGTTAAGCACCAATAAATATAATCAAATGTTTTCACTGATTCGTTGAGGGGTGGATTGTGGCCTAGAGGTTAGAACACCTGTCTTCCAATCCAGGTTGTGGGTTCAAACCTCGCCTTCGGCATCACAAATTACTCTCATAGTATTTCCATCCCACTGGTCTGTCAGATGAGACTTTAAACTGTGGTCCCGTCTCTGTATGACCCTAGCTGTTGGTGGACGTTAAACCCACCCTTCACTTTTTTTCCCTGATTATATGGCAAACCGTGTAGACATTATCAGCATCAAAGGCTGAGCTGAGAGTACAGTGGTCACAAACTTGATCAGCTCATTTTTAGTGTGGCATCTTCCATGTAGCAACCTTAGATTTTTGTAGCGCCCACTTTTGTGGACAGTGAGACATAGCAGTCACAATACTGGCGACGGCATTGTCAACAATTTAGTTTATCTCTTGATATGTTAGTCTGATCTTTACCAAACTTCATAGGTAGCAGGGCCGTAGCCAAAGATCAAAATCTACCGAGGCAAATCTTATGAAACGTGTATCCAGTGGGAGCGCGTAGCGCGACCCGCATCGTAAAAAAAAATAAAATCGGCAAAATTTCTAACTGCATCGGTTTGCCTCAACGTGGCTACGGCCCTGTGTAGCTTCTTCACATTGATGGCTAACCGCCCAGTATTATTCAGGTCACAGTGACCTACATTTTTTGTTGGTGAGACTCCCAGACGATTGCCTTGTTTAACCCTTTCTCCCCTAAGGAACTGGAATGGAATTTGATATGTTAATTTTGCAACCAATCCAATGGTCATAAAATGATTTTCAGACTAGTCCAGTTATGAAAAGGGTGTGTTTTTGTTCTCAAAAATATGAAAATTGCTTTGCAAATACCACTATACAGACTTTTCAATCCGTCAAACCATATTGCCAACATTTGCAAACACTGTACATTGTAACAAACCATCTCGTCAGGTTCTGCAGTACTTGTCATTAGTTTTAACATTTTGAAAGAATACCCATATTTTGGTTAAATTATTTGTCCAAAATTAACATGGAACGGACCATGTCATTTATTTAGGGGTGAAAGGGTTAAGACCTCTCTTAGTTATTGTTACTTATACAATGTATATGCGATGTTGATGTACATTTTTGAGCTAATAAAATATGTTTATACCACTATTACAGAGACTATTGGTTTTGTATTGTCACCCAAAGTTGTTCGGGTCATGAAGCACCTGGGGCCCATTTCACTAAACTTCTGTACAACTAAAACGTTCGTAAGTGCAAATTTAGGATTGTCAGGATATTTTTTTTTTATGGATTTACATTTATTAATAGTTTAAAAGAAAACGTTAATGTGAAATTTACAGACTATCATAATTTTGCATTTACAAACATTTTAGTCTACGAAGTTTAGTGAAACAGCCCTTGGTCCATAAGGTCGTAGAAATAGAGAATAGGACCTACATGACCATGTGATTTTGTTCTTAAAAAGATTTTTCATGAAACATATTTTGTAAGTTGACGAAATTTTCATAGCAAATGCACTATTCTATTTCTCATTTCCTCTGAACGTTTCATAAACATTGACGTCATTTTTCTGAATACCGTACTGACCCTATGTTTTCGGACACCCTAAATATTCGGACACCCTTATTTTTCAAGAAAATAATTATTTTTTGTGTTTCTAAAAATTCGGTCAGGTGAAAAATGTGGACAATTTGTTAACCCTAAGTTTTCGGACAGCAAAAAAATGTGTTGAATTTGCAATAATTAATATCCGTATATGTACGAGTTTTACGGTAACACAACTGGCCCGGGTCCTTTCGGTGAAACACGTAAGAATCAGCAAATTAATCCATACTGCAGTACCGGTGTTATTGTAAACACAAATGACATTCGCGCATTCATTCAAGTATTTCGTCCAATAATGTATGCAACCAATGAAAATGTATTTCCTTTCTACCACGAATCCGCGATCATAACTTCCAAATGCTTTGAACTGAATACTACAAGGTCCCGATTTTATGTTGAAGTCTGCCAGAAACCAGACCGCACGATGACATCGTCAGACGAATACGCCGCGACCCGACATTCCTTTCATATCTAAAGTCACTGACAATTCCACATGCACTCTGAATTTTGTGTCAACTTTTCAAAACCATTTACGGGAAATATTTTCGAAATCAATATCGGCGAATATGGCGACAGATCTGCGTATAATCGAGAGTGTATCTTTAACCCATTCCTTTCGGAAATTGACGGAATACATCTTTATGAAATATGAATTATTTTATTTGTTTTATTTCTCAATGAAAGTACATGTACATGTTGTGACCACTCATTTGAACCGTCTCGACTAGACGGTTCAAATGGTGGTCGCGACGTATACTTCTGAACGTAAATTGTATAAATATATTTCATTAGATATGGCACAACTATTTTAGGGGAAGGGGCCAAGTGACTTTGGTGTGGTATGGACCTGGCACCAGGTCGGGTTATTCTAAGTTCAGGGCTGAATATATTTTTCTTTATGTAAATATTCCGTTCTGATTTTGGGATTTTCCCCTCAATGCAGCAGGCTAAAACGGGATCAAACCCGTTTGCCCGGCCTTACATGACCTTAGCTGTTGATCGGCCGTTAAACACTAATATACAAACAAACATAGATATGACACGTCTTTTTAGGAACAAACGCACATGGCTTGTCTCACACAGGGAATATCGGGCTAGTGTCTCTTCAATAAAGTTTATCAGGAGAGGCCAGGAAACGTAGGAATTTCGAGACTCGCTGAGGAATTCCGAAAGTATTAAATCGTTTTGACCCGGGTATGCATATCTAGTCGATGCAGGATACAGTATGTATTAGGTCAATGCAAAACTGATTACCCGACATGAGTCTCGGGGTATACCAACATGTAGGATTAAATATCGCACCAACCTGTGTCCGATGTTTGGTACAGGTTATAAGGACTAGTTTTTAACCAAATATGACGTTGAAATTTTGTAAAATTGAATTCAATATTTTTATAACTTATAGTTGTTGATTTGTTACTATCTATTCACGCAAAGCAGTATATACTTACCGAAATATGCAGCCGATTTCACCAACATTGCAAAGTACATGTATACTTTTCTAGCAAAGTATACTTTGAGGGAGTAATCATTTATTTTTCCTGAAATACATTATTTCATATAGAACTAACGACTGCATATATTTGATGATTAAAAGTATGCAGAATTATTATACTGAATTTATTACATTATCACAACCAAAATGGCTGTGATAATGTAATAAATTCAGTATAATAAAAATTAACAATGTTGGTGAAATAGGCTACTGGTTATGAATGCCCAAAGTATGGACTTTCTAAGATCAATTGGTATGGCTCAGCATTGTGTACAGAGACCATCAATTTGTACTATAACCTACCAATATAGATATTTCAGAAATGTGGCTGTGACTGGATAATTTTGGCTTATGTGTATTGTGACGAGTGTAGATCCAGATCACCCTTTGCATCCACATCTGATTAGGATATTCACTGTTTGCCATTCCATCAATGAAACACCTGTTATACTTCCGGCAAGTAATATAGATCATTATCAGGCTACATGAGTGCTATTTGATCAAGAGCTACACTGGTCACAAATCAAATAAGCCCCATTTCTCCAGTCACGGTCAGACATACATTTTGAGTTCTGGAGAGTAAATCATTGCAATCTTAGCAACAACATGGGCATGTGGAAAGTGGGTGGGGTTGTGCATTTAATGGTTACATATTCATTGGGCACTTTCATTTGTATGGAGTTTATAACACAAATCTGATGAAGGTTTGGGTGGCGTGTTAGCTTGCCTCGCACCTTCCTGGCTACGCCACTGCATTTTTTGAATGGCGACCAGCGTAGTCGCTGATCAGACGGCATGGATATTTTGTAAATTTTCTGGTAGTGGGTTGGTTTTGATACATGTAGTAGTAATTATGTATCCATCTCATTTAAAAGATACGCGGCGGCGTAAATTAACCTTATAGGAATCACGATTTGCCTGGTTTAGCCCTCGGGTACGGTTTTATCTTTGGCTCTTTTGTTACCTAGGAGTTGTTGTTATTGTCCATTATAAAAGTAATATTATTACTGATCCTACTGCTTTTGGGAGGGGGCCACGTGATTCTGGTGTGGTGAGGACCTGGCATCAGATCAGGATTATTCTGATTTCAGGGCTGAATTAATATATGCATATAGATTTTTATTGTAAATATTCAGTTTTCATTTTGGGATTCTCCCCACCCCCCCCCCCCCCCCCCCCCCCCCACCCCCCCATTTGTAAAGGTAATATATGGGATTGAGTACTAAACCCATTGACCCGGCCTTACATTACCTTAGCTGTTGATAGGCCGTTAAACCGCAACAAACAAACACACACACATTTAGAAGATTGCTTGCTTTGTTACTTGGGTATTGTTGTCAAGAGTGGGAGAGGTGGGTTTGGCCGTAACGATGTGTGTAAAACGACTCGCACACATATTCTTTCTATCCCCAGACTATCACCCAATAGAACGTTTTACCAGCATCTGTACATGAAGCGGACACAGTGGATGCTGTTAAAGCTCTCATCCCTGTGTCGGTCCTTAATACTCCAATCTTCTACCAACAGACCACCATCAAATGTAAATACATGTAGTTTGAAGCATATATTTGAAGACCAGCACTTTGACATTTTATTGTTTTTGTATCACCTTTTGTTTTGGCGCAGACACATAATCTTCATTCGCAGTCTTTGTGACTATAGAGATGTTGAGCCGAAAAGTCAGCGGCTGATGTCCAGACTTACAACAACAACAATAAATTATGGAGTCTTTTGCGATTCTGAAGCTTTTATAAGTTTGCAAGCAGTTATATAGCATATCGATGGCGTCTAAAAGGAAGCATGCGAGTGATGACAACGCTGCAGTTTCCCCACCGGCTAAATCGACAAAGAAAGAGGGTATGAACTGGTTTTATCTTGGGTTCTTCTGGTACAAGTTAAAACGGACCAAATTTTAAACGCCCCATCTATCAAAACGGACCAAATGTGATGAGTACAAATGACCTTGGGGCACAATATGTTAATACGGTAATTGAAACAAACACAATTTGATTGGTGGATGATGAATGAATGACTGGTTTATTAAATGCGACCCAACCACAAGGGAAAGTAGTTGCGGGAAGCAACTTGGCAAAATACTCCGGTATCGTCCGTACCCAGAGTTATGGTGCTCTCCATAGGTTGCCGCTGCAGAGTAGTGAATTAGATCTGATTCACACTTTAACTCTTGATTATGGTACATTTTCTATACTTATTCCACAGAACTGAAGGTCAGTATTGTGAAATTGTGGCTAGTCGGACATCGTCCATTTCGCGCACCTACAGTACAGGTTATAATTACCTCCCCTGTTGAGGAGAGCAGGGAGAAACCTGGGGCCGTTTCACTAAACTTTGTACGACTAAAATGTTCGTAAGTGCAAATGTAGGATCATCTGGAAATTTCAATTGATGGATTTACACTTATTGAGCATGCAGCCTATGCTCATTAAATATAAATCCAATAATTGTTTACAAGAAAACATTGGTAATGTGAAATTTACAGACTATCATAATTTTGCACTTACGAACATTTTAGTCGTACAAAGTTTAGTGAAACAGGCCCCTGACCAGTTTCCTATATAATTTAATCATTTTTGAACGCTATGGGAGTATTCTGCAGAGTTACTTCTTGCAACGAAAGGGAAAGGTGCTTACATTGTAGGTATTCAGTTATTGAGGACTTGACCAATGTAGTTTTTGACAGCAGTGGTAAAAGCGTCGTCAGGAGAGGTTCGATGGGTTCATATTTTTTAGAGCCAGCAGGATTTTTCTCAATGATTCTTTTAGTACAATTATAATCAGTTCTGACAGTCCTCAACAAGGATTTCGTATGTGTAAGACTATACTAGTGGGACAAATTCCGCGTGGGGACCCTCAATTTAACCTCTAGCTGGGGATAATGGTCATTACCGGTTAGCTGTTTTATAAAAAAAAAAGGGACATATTATGTATTTATCTTGTATGAGCGTGCGGACACAGCTTATCCATGCAATTCTACTTGACGGAACGTGACCAAATTCGGAATGCACGTTTATCACAGCAAGACAAAGAACCCTATTCATTTTCAAAAAATTTGGATGACTTATCAAGGTCACTTGTGTTTTTTTTGTTTTTTTTTCAAGCTGCCAGCGAGGGGATAAGTTTCCTTTAGCGATGACATTTCTGGTTTCATGTGTATCATATCAGAATTTTGAAATGGGTTACAACTCGTCATAACAAGGTTTTCATGTGATCAGGAGCTACATTGATCACAAATTCAATAGGCCCCATTTCTCCAGTCACTGTTATGAATTGGCCAGCTCCAGATCTACATGTAGTACACCAATTACTACTACTAGTAGCTGTAGTAGCCATTTGTCTATTAAAATAAGTAATATTACCCGTTTCTATTATAAATCAGACGTTTGGTCCATTCAAAATATACCATATTTATTATAATAAACGCCCTCGGGGGGCTATGCAATTTGTGGGGATCAAAACATGGAAAATAGGATCATATGTTATTTTCACATACAAAAGCCATTTAAAACAATGTTTTCAATGGCTTTTGTATGTTAAAACAACATATTTAGAACGCTGATATGAGAGGGGAGCTACTATTAGAGAGAGCGCTACTATTAGAATAAATACGACACATCGTCAAACATCTGTTTTACAGTAACCAGATCTGGTCGTGTAAGGAAGAAGCCGTCAAAGTTTGCTGACGACAGTGTACATGATGTTATTATGCTGCATACCAAGCCGCCAGCATCTCCTGATTGTGTTACGAACATAACCTTCCCCCACCAGCTGCCGTAGTGAAAGTGGCACTGTCTCCCAAGGCTGTGACTACGCCCAGCAAACAGCCTGTACCAGCCGAGCCCGTTGTAATAGTACCAGAGCCAGCTCCAGATGTTGTTACGGATGATTCTGCTAAGACCTCAGGACGTGCTGGACGGGTATGTACATATACAGTGGAACCTCTCTAAAGCGGACACCAAGAAAACACCTGTGATATTTCTCTTGTTGTTTTTTTATCTCGAGGTGCTTATGTCTGTTCGTGATCGCACAGCACACAACTATGGCTCAGAATGATCAAATGCCTTATTTACCTCTCTAAGCCGGACTCCCTGTAGCCTATTTCATCAACATTGCAAAGTATACTTTACTAGCAAAGTATACTTTGAGGGAGTAATCATTTATTTTTCCTGAAATGCATTATTTCATATAGAACTAACAAATGCATATATTTCATTATTAAAAGTATGCAGAATTATTATACTGAATTTATTACATTATCACAGCCAAATTGGCTGTGATAATGTAATAAATTCAGTATAATAAAAATTAATAAATTTATAAAATTGAAAATTTCTCCCTCAAAGTATACTTTGCTACTAAAGTATACTTTGCAATGTTGATGAAATAGGCTACTGGAGACCTCACAGGATGTCCGGTTTAGAGAGGTTTCACTGTATATAGAGGTTTGATCAGGTGACTAGGAAATGTGTAGGAATTCCGAGGTGTTGCAAGCCAAGCCTGATGCAGTATTAACCCTTTCAACACCACATGCCTGTATAGTGGTATTGGCAAAAAGTGTAGATCCAGATGAGCCGTCTCATGACTCAGGATCTGCACTTTTTTGTAACTTTCATACTTTTGAGAACAAAAACACCCCCTTTTCATAAAAGGACTAGTCTAAAAATTATTTTGTGACGGTTGGATTGGTTGCACAATTAACATAGCAGTTCTGAGGGGTGAAAGGGTTAATGCTACATGTATTTTTACACATGTTACGATTGATATCAATTGTAATGAAAATAATAATCCATTTTGTAAATTTCTACTAGGACATGAAATAATCCTAAACAAAGCTCCAGATAAGCTGCGTATTTGCTTAAATACCCAATTAAAATTGCCAAAAACCCAATTGAAATCATAAGTAGTGAGTATCAAAAAGCATTACAAAATTTATGGTACCTTTATCATGCTGCAGAAAACAATAAACAGACCATAAATATAGCATATTTTTCTTACTTTGCATGAAAACACATCTTGGTATTTCATTCGAATTGTCTCTTTGGAGACAATTCTAATGAAATGCCAAGAAATGTTTTCATTTCGAAGCAAACTATTCAACAATTGCTGTCTGTTGATGTGTAAACAGTAGTGTGATTTTATTTTACCCAATTAAAATTTTTAAATACCCAATTGCTTCAGAAATTATTGAGTAACAATACTCAATTACTAATTCCTTATCTGGAGCGCTGATCCTAAATATTTCAAATGGTGGTTGCGTCATATACTTCTGAGTGTGTAGAAGGAAAATATTTATGCCTTTCCGCAAACATAACAGTGTGTCGTCACTCCTCAGCATGAAATGGGTTAAGGAGCCATGGCAGTTTGCGGTGGGAAAATGTCTGCAGGGCTCATTCTAGACACAACATTGACATAGTGATATCCTAACCTATTGTCTGGCGTTTTCACATGGCGACTAAGTTACCATGCACAAAGACCAGACAATTCTGGTTAAATTAATGCATACTGTCAGGGATTCCGCTGGGGAAAATAAAAAAATCGCCACTTCAAAAAATTGGCGATAAAAAATTACAATTTTCGAAAAAAAATCAAAAAACAATTTATTTATTTTTTTCGATTTTTTTTCAAAAATTTGTTTTCGCCTATTGTTTATTTTTATCGCCAATTGCGAAAGTGGCGATCGCCAGCGGAATCCCTGTACTGTCATGTGCATAGCCTTTAATCGTGCTTATAATACTTTCTGATCACATTCTCAAAATTGGCACTAAAAATTTGTGTTTCAAATCATGCAGTTTGATTGGCTGAGACTGAGCTGCATGGTTTTAAGTTACAAAAATAAATTCATGCTCAGAATATTTTATAAGCACCAACCTCATTTTTTTCCAGATGCGGAAGAAATCAGCGAAGGTTTTGGAAATGGAAGAATTTGAGGAAGCCGAGAAAAAGGTCACAAAGAAGCCAACTTCTTCCTCCGACCCAAATAGAAAGTCGACTGGCCCCACTCCCGACTCGTCTCGACCCAGTACCGCCCATACCTCGCCTATAGCTGCCGCTATACCGCTCAAGAAATCCCCGAAAAATATTGAGTTTCACTCCCCACCCGGCAATACTCCGATTACATCAAAACTTCTGTTAACGGCGTCGACATCCGCAGTGAAAGTTAAAGACGTCATTAAATCTCCTGTTCACGAACCCGTTCTACTGCTTAGTCCCCACACCTCTCCTAAAGCTCTTGGGAGAGCTGAAGTATCTGTGTCACCAGGAAAAGGCAGTGTCATCAAACTGTTGCTCAATTCTCCGGCTCAGGCCACCAGCCCTGTTGTATCAACATCAACCTTCTCACAAGGATCTGCAAGTTCCGATAAGGTTGCCGTGTCGACAAAGAAAAAATCAAAAGCAAAAAGTAAAGTGAAGATGTCACCAGAAGCCATTGCAGAAGTTATAAACATTGATCCCGATGTCTCCTCACCGCCATCAAAGCCTCACATGGCAAAACTTAAAATATCTCCTGAGGCTCTCATTCACTCCAAGGACCTGCCTAAAACCGTATCTTTGACTGTCGACACAGGATTGGTTAAATCAATCCGACCACTAGCAAATGAGACGCAAGAAGGGCTCAAGATGAAAATAATGCTGAACAGCCCACCGCAAGCAGCTACGAAACAAAAACTGCTAACCCAAGCCTTGACGTCGCCTGTGAAAGAACAAATCGTTACAGCGAAGTCAGCTGCAAAGGAGGCTAAATCGAAAAAGGGTAAAAAGGCCACTAATCAACCGGACAAAGACTCGACGTTCCTAGTGCCTGGTCTTACTGCACCTTCGAGTGTAGTGCATGTTCCAATTGACATCAGCAACAGTGGTATCAAGGCTGCGAGTGAGCAGTCTGTATTGGTGCCTGGGGACGGAAGGCGGGGAAATCAACTGGCAAGGTGATGGCCGAGATGGACGTACCGATGCTGGAAGATGAATACGGCCTTGACCTACCAGAGATTACACTCGGGGAGCCTGGGGAGGATTCGTTGATGCAGATTGATGATGAAAACAGTCTGATGTACATGACAGAAAAAGTTGTGGAAACATCGAAGGAAAAGTCTCCACCAAAAAAGAAGGCGAAAGTGAAAGCCGGCAGTAAAAAGGAAGCCATTCGACTGGGTGACATACCTAACACAGGTATGACAGTAGATATCTTTGTATTCATGTACACCAGTATCAGGGGTCTAGAATTAGGCTGCCATAAGTGCCATTTAATTAACTCTTTCACCCCTAAGTAACTGGAATGGATTTTGATATGTTAATTTTGCAACCAATTCAACCGTCACAAAATGATTTTCAGACTAGTCCATGTATGAAAAGGAGGTGTTTTTGTTTGTAAAATAAGAAAATTACTTGGAAAAAGTGCAGATCCTGATGGGACAGCTCGTTACGAGCTGGCTCATCTGGATCTACACTTTTTGCCAATATCACTGTACAGGTACATGTATGTGGTGTTGAAAAGGTTAAACCTGCAAGCCCACATCCAAAGTTGTAGTATAGGGACATATCTTTTCAATCCATTCTTTAGATATGATGAACTTTTTTGGGCATTTAAACATTCATTTACCAGTTACCGGACGTTGGCAGTATTAAACTTTTTACATCAAACGTGAATTGCTACTCTTGATATCAGGAGTGATATTCACGTTTTATTAGAAGGTTAAATTAATCAACTATTTATCCTCACCATTATTGGATGTGCAATGATCATACTGTATAATATGTCAATTAACATATTTATTCAGGTGACGTATTTAATTTACATAAATGATTTAAAAATGTCCTGTCTCATTTGCATATCAAAACAGCCTGATGCAGATGTGTGTCTCCGTCAGTAAATTAAAAATTACTGAATGATAAAACTAGTGGAATAGTTACAAAATTATACTCTTATTTAATTCCTATAAATAAAAATGTGCCTAATTTATGGGACCCCAACTTTAAGATTAGACCATCGATATGCTAGGGTTCGACACTAACAGTGTCCCGGCTGCCCGAGGATCCCTGGGGCCGTTTCACTAAACTTTGTATGTCTAAAATGTTTGTAAGTGCAAAATTATGATATTCTGTAAATTTCACATTAACAATGTTTTCTTGTAAACAATTATTCTCCTTAAATTTGCACTTACAAAACATTTTAGTCGTACAAAGTTTAGTGAAACGGGGCCCTGCTTTGTAGGAGGAATGCCTGAAATTTAAGGAGAATCCTACTGATCGCCATATGAAGAGATTCCTAGGGGTCCCTGAACAAAAATGTTATCGTCGAACCCTGTATGTGATTTGCTGCAACAAAGATTTTCGACCAGTGTACAATGTAGCCACTGTTCAGCCTCGTCTGATCAGAGTCTACACTGTGCATTGTTGATGCTTCTAATGGAAATTCCAAATTCATATCGAACAGAATGAGCATGCTAACTGTAGCCTATTTCACCAACATTGCAAAGTATTTTCTAGCAAAGTACACTTTGAGGGAGAAATTTTCAATTTTAGGATAAATTTATTAATTTTTATTATACTGAATTTATTACATTATCACAGCCATTTAATGGCTGTGATAATGTAATAAATTCAGTATAATAATTCTGCATACTTTTAATCATGAAATATATGCATTTGTTAGTTCTATATGAAATAATGCATTTCAGGAAAAATAAATGATTACTCCCTCAAAGTATACTTTGCTAGTAAAGTATACTTTCAATGTTGATGAAATAGGCCCCTGGTGTATTTGTGCTTTATGGCATCAAAATTGCTCAAGAAGTTACTGAGATACCATAATAGCCCGAACTGTTCAGACACCATTTGCTTTGGGAAACCCCTATAAAATAGGGGTTTCCCAAAGCAAATTGTATCCAAACATATTGTTATTGCGATAAACCCAGTACAACTGTACTAACCCTGAACATTGGGAAACTCATTGTTATGGGAAACCAGATGTTGAATATATTGTGTCCGAATGTTTAGGGTTATTACGGTATTCCGGAATAATATAGGGAGAAGTGGGCCAATCTAGCAGGCGTTTTTATCGTAGTTTACCCATCATTCCTATAACATTGCCAGGTGTGGACGGTCAGCTGGTGATGGACCTTGACAAGATGAAGCCAGATGAAAAGAAGAAGAAAAAAATCAAGGAACCACCGGAGCCAGATAAGGTAATTATCCGGTAACCTGTCCTGTATTGACCGAATACGTACGGACTGATAACATATTGTTGTATCAGGCATTGACCTGATACAAACATCCGGGTTACAACGAAGTGAAAACTGACGTTCCATTGGTCAGATGACTTCACGTGATGTTACCGAATGACGTCAGTAGAAGTCCGCATTCTGTCCGTAAATAACGACGTCATCTGTGGCATAAAACGTTACCTGATAAATAGAATACAGACACGTCTGGGCGCTTAATATTGTTTAACTAAAGCGTTCAAGGAACGTTGATTGAAGACCCGAATTTACGTCATTAAGGCGGGGCTTATAGCTTCATTTAATACATTGGTCGGCTTCGACTAATTTGATTCGACGACACACGTGAATAATTAGTTTCAAGGTAAATGGGAGGCGACTACTATCGCAGTCTATCGGCATAAGACGTAGTTGTCTACACACATTTTTGTCAGCTTATGACGCTTTGTGGGATACCATTTCCGAAATAAAAATAGCATCCAATCGTTAGCTACGATTGTGGGTATACCCACTCGAGGCGCCACCTGATGAACCTAGTCATCCCCTACACAGTGGCCTATACAGCCCATGATTGCAACTTTCTTTTCCGCCGAAAAGTGTGAAATAATTAAATACGAAATTGATATATTCTAATGAAATCCTTTGATGTCGAAATCAAGTATTGTGTATTACATTACTAACTGTTTATTTCAACCAAATATGGCTAACTCTATTGTCAGAAAACATGAAAAAGTCTATAAATATCACGGACAATTTCGGCGATTTCGTACCTACGTAGTTTCGTCCTTTTGCAACTTTTTCCAATCGATGTTAACGTAACCCGATTTTTATGATAATTCAGTTTGGTATTAACTAAATATACATAATGTATGCGCATCCAAGTTCATAAACGATATTTATGTACACAGTTAAAGAGGTTCAAATGGGTGGTAACAACATAAATTTTTTTTTATGGTTTTGAGATGATTTTTTTTTCATTTTTTTTTTTTTCAAATTCTACAATCTACTACAATGTACTACATTTGCTTCCCAACACCCCCCCCCCCCCCCCACCCCCCCCCCCCCCCCCCCCTTTCAAATTTCTTTATTTTTTATTTCTCGATGAAAGTATACGTTAACGCTCACTTAAACCGTCTTGACGAGGTGGCTCGACATGTTGATGCCTGTACCCTCTAATAGATATGCTGTTGAAAACATAGAGTTAATGTATACAGTTACGCGATAACTATAAGTAAGAGAAATATGATTTTTATCACTTCTCCCTAATTTCCCCTCACTTCTCCCTATTTTGCCTGGAGGGAGAAGTGACTTCTCCCTAAATTTTTGGCCTAGATTGAACCCTGATCATGGTTAATTTAACCCATTAAAAATATTTAACCCATTACAAATATTTAACCCATTAAAAATGGGATACAATTATAGTACATGTAGTATAAAACATTTATGAGAAAAAACATCCCTATCTCGAAAGTATATATATGTTGTTACCACTCATTTGAACCGTCTCGATGAGACGGTTCAGATGAGTGGTAACAACATATACCTTCATGGAAAAATAAAATAGTGAGATTTTTTTTACAAAAATGATCGTATCCTTAGACTGAAATGTGTTAAAGTCAAAACTGATTTTGATGTTGTTTCATTGGCCGTACAATATCACACGACATCCTCGACCAAATGAAGTCATTGTAATGGCAGAACGTAAACAAGTCCGTTCCATTTAACGAAAACAGCATTATAAGGTTCGACAATGTCCAGTCGTGGGTAAACGTTTGCCGTGGCACTAGGGAACTATTTGAACCCCAAGGCCATAGGCCGCAGGTTCAAACAGTTCATGAGTGCCACAGCAAATGTTTACCCACGGCTGGACATGGTCGAACGTTATTGTTACATTTCCGTCGGAAATATCATGCAATTTGAGCAATTATGCAGTACTTTCGGTACTTTGTTAATCTGCTCCATTCAAACAGCTGATTTACTCGTACATAATTCGGGGCCACAGTACAAGTCATGTGATGCAGCCGCATCAATTACTAATTTTCAGTGCGGCCGTTGTGAACTGGTCTGGTGTCGTAATGGCGCTTTCTACTAACATCATGAGATACATGCATTATGTAGGTGTTTGCTTGGCCCCGGAATGAGCATTGTCTACAGCCATGGTCAAACAGCATGCGCTGTACGTTTGAACACGGCTGTGAGCTGTGTCAAACAACGGCAGTCATGTAACAATACACTTTTGACATTCATAGTATGCAACGTTACCTGCTAAATATGATAATACCTGACTAGCGACTGCAATGTCCATTGCTGTGGGTATTGATTGGACGTTAAATAAAGATACACTTTATTAATTACTAATTTAATATGCTATTAAACTACATGTACACGAAAGTCTAAAATATACTCATGATGATGTTGGCTGTATCAATTCCCGGCTAATTGTCTCTCTGACTGGAGTCTGGAGGCGGGGCTTACGGGTCTCGGCTTCATTCTTGCTGTAAATAGCAAACACTCTAGCGACTTACCTATGCGTTTCCTGGTAGTCTTAATAGATATCAGTAGCCTATTTCACCAACATTGCAAATTATACTTTTCTAGCAAAGTATATTTTGAGGGAGTAATTATTTATTTTTCCCGAAATGCATTATGTCATATAGAACTGACGACTGCATGTATTTGATGATTAAAAGTATGCAGAATTATTATACTGAATTTATTACATTATCACAGCCAAAATGGCTGTGATAATGTAATAAATTCAGTATCATAAAAAATAATAAATTTATCCTAAAATTGAAAATTTCTCCTAAAATTGAAAATTTCTCCCTCAAAGTATACTTTGCTAGATAAGTATACTTTGCAATGTTGGTGAAATTTATTTATGCAATGATTGACATTGACATCCTTACAAGTGTGGAAATAGATCATTGTTGTTTTATTATGAAAGCAATGCACTGTCTGATCATTGAATATCGGAATTTAGAACTACAGTGAAACCTCTCTAAACCGGACACCCTGGGGACAGGTTTAGAAATGTTCCATTGTAAATCAGGCATATGACCATTCTGGGACATACTTATGTCTTTTGCGATCATGAACATGCATTATTATATTAGATGCATTACCAAGAAACATCTCAATATATATTTTCTTGGTGTCTGGTTTAGAGACCCAGAGTGCAAGACCTGGACATTAAAGTCTTCAATTTTTGACAAATGGTCAAACAGAACCTCTCAGAGGTTCTGTTTGACCATTTGTGAGAAATTGAATTAATGTCCAGGTCTTGCACTCTGGGCAAGTGCCTATAGACACCCAGACATAGTCATCATGGTGAGCTGGGCAAGTGATTCTTCAAACCCTGCTGGGTGTCCGGTTTATAGAGATTTCACTGTAGTAAAAATATATGTAAACACAGTGCTCTAGATAAGGAATTAGTATTGGAGTATTGTCACTCTATCATTTCTGAAGTAATTGGGTATTAAAAAGGTGTAATTGGGTAAAATAAAATCACTCTACCGTTTACACATCAACAGACCGCAATTGTTGAATAATTTGCTTCGAAATGAAAACATGTCTTGGCATTTCATTAGAATTGTCTCCTTGGAGACAATTCTAATGAAATACCAAGTCGTGTTTTGATGGAAAATAAGAAAAATATGCTATGTTTGTCTGTTTATTGTTTTCTGCAGCATGATAAAGGTACCACAATTTTTGTATTGCTTTTTGATATTCGGTACTTATGATTTCAATCGGGTTTTTGGCAATTCTAATTGGGTATTTAAGCAAATACGCAGCTTATCTGGAGCTCTGTAAACATATCAATATTGGTACATGCTGTTTGGCCATTGTGGTTTCAGAACAAGAAGAAAAGAGCACCGACGGCCTACATGTTATGGTGTACGTCCCATCGGACCAGGGTAGTCCAGGACAACCCCGGAATAGGTAACGTAGAACTGTCTAAATTGGAAACCTACTGTCTTTTCCACTTTTTGCTGCCGACGAACTTTTGGCTATTAAACACATTAAATCTAAAAAATATTAAAAGTAAGTACTTTTCATCAATAATAACCAGGGGTGGGCGTAGCTAGCCAATTTGAATCTGCAGGCCCGGTTGACGACTTCGAGCACCGTTGGTGCGAGTATGCTAGGGGGGTCTGGGGGCATGTCCCCCCAAGATTTAATGCGAAAAAGATTTTTCTATGGGATAATTTAACATGGGGCTAAAAATAGATTTTTTTCAAAATATTTTTTTATTTGTGGACCAGATTTTCAAAATCTATCTTTTGTTTTCTTAATTACATCATTTTCAAGCTATCTCGACAGGTTTCGGAGTCAATTTCCAAATTTGAAGGATCAAAAAACACGAAAAAAATTGGAAATTGACTCCCCATGTTAAATTCCCATAGGAAAATAGTTTTTTTTTTTTTATCGCAATAAAATCAATATTTGAATGGAATTTCAGCAAATATTTATTTTTGGGTGGGCGACTTTTTTGTTATTGATGAAAAAGTACTTTCTTTTAAATATTTTTTTAGATTTACTGTGTTTAACAGCCAAATGTGTTCGTCGGCAACAAAATGTGGAACAGACAGTAGATAACCATGCTGGTGTGGTTCAGTACCATTTATCACACTGATGACATGTGCCACTGTACTTTACATTTGTAATATTAGTATTTATTATATTCCTACCCATGAAATACATAGTTATACAATGTATATGGAAGTCGTACATTCTCATCAATGAAATAAACAACTTCCGGTGAAAATACGACTACTTCCGCTTTCTATATTCATATTCTGTATTTAGAAAGAAAACAGCGCAAATAGGCTGCAAATTCACATTCATTACCGTATACAGTCTAAAAAACTGCTAATTTCCATGGAGTGGTATATAATAAATAGAATATTCATATTTTTGCAACGAATATGACATATATATGTATGTTCATCGAGTGGTGTGAAATGTCCATATACATTTCACACCACTCGATGAACATATATGTCATATTCGTTGCAAAAATATGAATATCCTCTATTTATGCCCCCTATTTATGCAATAGCAAGGGTGACATATTGCATTGCTCTTGACTTGCGTCTGTCCGTGTGCATTTATGTCAAAAAGTTTGTAAGTTCCTCCATCATATAATATCTTCAATAATAATTGAAGGATTGCTTTAATATTTGGACAGTTCATCATTCACCTGAACATGTGTGATGCACTTGCACCACCAATGACATGACCTTGACGTTTGTGACCTTCAAAATGGTTCTGAAACACTTAGCCATGTAAAATCATGAGTAACATTTATTAGAACAAGTTGCAAGTGATGTTGGGGTTGACGTCACATTGCTTAGTTTATTCATCTAAAACTAACGCATGGTTACATCAAACTGGAAAACTCCACCAATTCTAGTCTCGCTAATGCCCTAAAATTGTTACAAGAGAAATTAATCGTGATTTTTCAAGATTGGGTAACTTCCCATATAATTACATGTAGTCTTATTATGATGCGAGTTATTTTCCGTGCCTCTCTACAGTGGGGTAAGCGTGGAAGTGCACACACGAATGAACACGACAGGTTGGAACCAACCTGTCATGTTTGTTCGTGTGTGCACTTACACGCTGATCTCACTATAGCTTGCCATTCATATATCTTCAGATTTTTCTACAGTCAGCAAGACGCTGGGAAGAGATGTCTGGGTTACCGAGAAAGAAAAAAATGGTAACAAAGTGTTCTCACACCTGTGATTATAAATATTTCTGAGCGTGTTCGCAGAATTTGTACCCAGAATCAGACAGTTTGATTGGTGGAGACTGAGCATGGTTCAGTAGATCTCCATTCTCCTCCGATAACTTTACCTTATTATAGGAGTGAATGGCCTTTTTTGTGGAATTTATCGGGGTATAAACTTGGAAAGGTCGCGGGAATACTGGACGAGGCCTTCCGGCCTTCGTCCAGTATTCCCGCGACTTTTCCAAGTTTATACCCCGATAAATTCCACAAAAAGGCCATTCATGCCTTATAATTTCAGCATTTGAAATAAATTCATCAAGAAAATGTGTTTATTAAGAATTATTTTAACTGCCTCACGGTTATGGAAATTAGTTCGGCGTGGGAGTTTACTGGGATATAAATTTTGGACAGAGACTTGCTACGGGCCAATCAAATGTTAGGGAATTGTGTAAGTATTTTTGTGCTAGAATTATCAACTATTGGCTTGAAACTTCATGTGCATGTTCATCATCATCCATATTTTCATTCCCCAACCATGCTTCCCCCTTGCCCAAGGTCACGGTAAAATGACTGTGAAACATCCTGTTTTGTAGATTTTAATTTTCTGTCAATTCAACCACCACAGCGATGGGATACATGCTGTTGGTGGCATTCTTGTGATGCTAAACCATGAGGATGTAAATATTAAAACATCATTGCTTTGTCACACCATTAGGAGCATCATTTGGAACATCTTCATTTTGTTCATTTGGCATACATTTTACCTCGTAATACGCATATGTAAGTATAATAATGCGATCAGTCTAAGTCACTCCAGTTCTATATGAACTATAAATGCATTTTGGGAAAAATAAATGATTACACCCTAAAAGTATACTTTGCTACAGGTGCGTGTGTCCCATCACTTTTATAAAATGTTAAATTATGGCATAACATGGTTTCATTTATGTGAGTGTTTGGCAATTTCAGATGTGGAAGCGCAAGGCCAAGAAAGCTGCAGGTAAAGGCTCGACAATAATAACAACGGGAAAGGCTCAGCAGGCAGCTAAACAGGCAGCCGCGGCGCATGCACCGCCAAAACACGTGGTCACTGCCCGGTCCACCCCGGCTCTCACTGCAGCTATACTGGCCAACACAGCCAAGGCTTCTGTTGAAGAGGCCGTCCTCTCTCCCACCAAGGTACGTGCTATACCAGGGGCCTGTTTCACTAAACTTTGTATGGCTAGGGAGTTTGTAAGGGCAAAACTAAAATGTACAGCAATGTTGGCATTATCAGCCGATGTTTGGGAAATCTTTTTGTTCGGATTTAGTGTCTCTTATATGTAGGTGCAAGTTTAGTGAAACGGGCCCCAGGCCCTCGAGTTATAAACCTTTTTCCGTGCTCAACTTAAGACTTGCCTGTATTGTTTATTGTGCTTGTTGCAAAGTATGATTTCTGTATGTAACATACTGGAATTTGTCAGTATGGCTAAGTATAATGTATATGTGGCTGTGACTGGAAAAATGGAGCTTATGGGATTTACAACCAGTGTAGCTCCTGATCAAATAGCACACTCCTTTAGCCTGATAATGATCTGTATTGCTTGTTAGGAGCACGACGGGTGTTTCATTGATGGAATGGAGAACAGTGCAGATCTTGATCAGATAGTGCAGATGCACATGTTGATCTGGATCTACACTGGTCGCAAAACCCATAAACCCCATACAGATGTGACCTTGTTGAAGAGACATGAAACCCCATTTAATCAATCTGTTGCAGGGATTTGGCCTAGAACCTATTGATGCAGCAGCACACCTGAAGATACCGGGAAAAATAAATAAGAGTTTATTCAACTACATGTACCATTTTGAAATTCCGGATTTATTTCCCGAGACATCTGGAAATCCGACAAAGAAACGAGTGCGGAGCACAAGTTTCTTTGTCGGATTTACATATGTCAAGTGGAATAAATTTACTGTCAGATAATATAAATTGTATATTACGTGCTGTTCGAAAAATGTGAAATTTGCTGTTGACACGAGCATATTAATTGTTTCTTCGCCGGAAATGACGTCAAACAGTGACATCACTTACATCTCTCGAACGTCTAGGAGGAAATATTTCCTTCAAGGAAATAAGTCCTACCAGAATCACAGTAAATCACTGGGTAGTTTGTAATATAATGAATTATTGTAAACCCACTCAATCACTCAATCTGTTACAGGGATTTGGCATCGAGCCCATAGATGCAGCCGCACACCTGAAGATACTGGGAGAATCCCTGGGCATTATCGGCATGAAGCTGCAAGAACATCGGGTAAGTCACCAACATTATTAATTCATATTGTGTTATTGCAAGTCAAGACATCCAACCAATCATTGTTATCCTTCGGCCTCGGTGAATATGGCTTTTCTCAGGTCCGTAAATCTCGTGTACATCTCCTGAAAAGTCAATAATTGTAAGTCTAACAACTAATAAGTGTTATTGTAAGTCTCCGACATCCAACCAACCAATATTTAAAGTGTTATTGTAAGTCACCGACATTCAACCAACCAATAAGTGTCTCACACAGGATTTAACAATATCAACTTCAATCTATGATTCTGTATTGAAGTACATTTAATTATTTGATATGGTACATGCATTTACTGATTTTATCAGAAAAGTGTTTGAATTTATTATATGCATTTTTCCTTCGTATTTTTTGTTTGATTTCTGGCAATGGACACATGACGATGTTCCAGTGTGTCATTAATATTTGTTACTGTATAATCACCTGCTGTATTACAGGGCATGATAGCTGTACAGGGCAGCCTGTCTGTGCTGCTAGACACAATGCTGTGTGCCCTGGGCCCCCTGATGTGCCTCACGGCCGAGGTTCCAGAGACGGACGGATGCCCACACGACACTCACCTGAAAACTCTCGACAACATTGCATACTTCATGCCTGGATTGTAGACGACTCGTGCTTCAATTGTTAATAATATGTGCTTGTATAACCCTTACTACGCAGAATTAAATGCTGTCGTCTGCTGGAAATGTTTTATTTTCAATATTTCTTGACAAAAACCTGGTTTTGACATTGGAGACGATTCTCATGTGCTGTCAAAACCAGTTTTTTGTTAAGAATTAAAGTAAAAATGAAAAACAGCAGACGGCAATTTTCGTCAACAGCGTAGGAAGGGTTAATGTACTGTACAAAAGCAGATGGGTGGGTTAGTGTGGCTTTTAAGGTCCACTTGTGGGATCATAGGTCCGAGCCCTTCACCTTTGGTCTTTCAGAGCTCCAGTTAAGGTGCGTAATTTGGAGGTAAATTTCTTATTTCTCCATCAAAAATGGCAAGTTGGGAGTGCTTTAGAATCGTCTCAATGAGACGATTCTAAAGGACTCCCAACTTGCCATTTTTGATGAAGAAATAACAAAATTTCACCCCAAGTTTGTCAAATTATGCACCTTAACTGGAGCTGTGGTCTTTGCTGTACTATGGCCAATTTGAGACGCCCATAATGATAGTTGGAGCAGGAATCGTAACGTGTACTTCAAATCTCACCTAATGTGTTCATATTATTTTCTGAGTATAAAATGTCTCGCTGGCTGATAAAAAGGCTGTTGTGACATATGTGACTAGTGTTGTTCCTGATCATCATTTGTGGCTGTGACTGGAGAAATGGGGTTTATTTGTGACCAGTGTAGCTCTTGATCAAATAGCACGCTATTGTAGCCTGGTAACCGTCTATATTGCTTGATAGAAACACGACGCTGATTATGCTGAATTTATTACATATTCACAGCCAAAATGGCTGTGATAATGCAATACATCCAGTATAATAAAAATTAATAAATTTGTCCTTAAATTGAAATTTCTCCCTCAAAGTGTACTTTAATTAACAAGATAAATATACTTTGCAATTTTGGTGAAATAGGCTACTGATCAGATTTGGATTATGCTGATCGCAGATCTGGGGCTACACTGATTGCACACTTCAGGTCCTTTTCTCATCCAGTGACCCAGATATGTGGCTGTGACTAGAGAAATGGGGCTTATGGGTTTTGGAACAGTGTAGATCCAAATCAGCCTGTGCATCCGCACAGTCTGACCAGGACCTGCACTGTTCATCATTCCAACAACGAAGCACCCGTCATTCTTCAAACAAGCAATATAGATCGCTATCCGGCTACAGGAGTATGCTATTTGATCAGGAGCTACACTGATGGCAAATCCCGTATAAGCCCCATTTCTCAAGTCCCAGCCACATATTCACACGTTTACATGTATCGTTTCTGTTTAACAATATGTGACTGACTGGATATAGAGTATGCATGGCCTTTGATCATGTGACCAATCTAGCACACCTATACAATCCCATACCTAACCTGGGGGAAAATCCCAAAATCAGAACGGAATATTTACATCGAGAATTTTTTTATTCAGCCCTGAAATTAGAATACCGGACTTGGTGCCAGGTGACCTGGCACCAAGTCAGGTATTCTAATTATACCCCCCGCAACGAGTTGAGGGGGGGTATACTGGAGTCAGATTGTCCGTCCGTCCGTCCGTCCGTCCGTCCGTCCGTCCGTGCGTCCGTCCGTCCGTCCGGATAAACTTAACATCAGAGAAATATTGTTATAACTTCTATTTCCTTCATCTAAAATGCTTGATATTTCACACATGCATTCCTGTAAGGCTCTACTACCATGCTGTGCCAAATCCACGACCGTCCAACCCCCCCAGCAGATCCCAAGTCAAGGTCAATTACTTAGTCCGTAAACTTAACATCAGAGAAATATTCTTATAACTTCTATTTCCTTCATCTAAAATGCTTAATATTTCACACATGCATTCCTGTAAGGCTCTACTACCATGCTGTGCCAAATCCACGACCGTCCAACCCCCGCAGATCCCAAGGTCAAGGTCAAATACTTAGTCTCTTTACAAAACTTAACATCAGAGAAATATTGTTATAACTTCTATTTCCTTCATCTAAAATGCTTAATATTTCACACATGTATTCCTGTAAGGCTCTACTACCATACTGTGCAAAATCCATGACCGTCCAACCCCCGCTGATCCCAATGTCAAGGTCAAATACTCTTTACAAAACTTAACATCAGAGAAATAAGTTATAACTTCTATTTCCTTCATTGAAAATTCTTATTATTTCACTTGTGCATTCCTCTAAGGTTGTACTATCTATCATGCTGTCACAAATCTACGAGTGTCCAACCCCCGCTGCTCCCAAGGTCAAGGTCACATACTCTTTACAAAACTTAACATCAGAGAAATATGTTATAACTTCTATTTCTTTCATGGAAAATACTTAATATTTCATATGCTGTGACAAATCCCCGCTGATCTCGAGGTCAACGTCACATACATACCGTATAACCTTGGCTTAACGCCCCCCTCCTAATAAACGCCCCCCCCCCCCCCAAATAAAAAAAATAATAATATCCTTATTTGTGTTTGAAATTGGCGGTCCTTCCTTGGTAAAAAACAATTTTATTATTTTTTTTTTTTTATTTTTTTTTAATGGCTAATAAACGCCCCCCCCCCCCCCCAAATAATACCATACCAATGACCGCCAATTTCAAACACAAATAGTCTTTAAATCTTTATTTGTGTTTGAAATTGGTGGTCCTTGGTAATTTTTTTTTTTTCTTTTTTTTTTCTTTTTTTTTTAATGGCTAATAATGGCTAATTTTTCTTTTTTTTTTTTTTTTTTTTTTTTTTTAATGGCTTTTTTTTTTAATAAAACCCCCCCCCCCCCCCCCCCCCCCCCCCCCCCCCCCCCCCCCCCCCCCCCCCCCCCCCCCCCCACCCCCCCGGCACCCCCCCCCCCCCCCCCCCCCCCCCTCCCCCCCCCCCCCCCCCCCCCCCCCCCCCCCCCCCCCACCCCCCCGCCCCCCCCCCCCCCCCCCCCCCCCCCCCCCACCCCCCCCCCCCCCCTCCCCCCCCCCCCCCCCCCCCCCCCCCCCCCCCCCCCCCTCCCCCCCCCCCCCCCCCACCCCCCCCCCCCCCCCCCCCCCAATATAAAAAAAAAATTGACGGTCCTTGGTAATTTTTTTTTTTTTTCTTTTTTTCTTTTTTTCTTTTTTACTGTATGAAACAGACAATATATTCTTGAACTTGTGTATTATACTAGGAAAGTACTTAATAAAAAATAAAAATAATAATAATTTTACCAATGACCGCCAATTTCAAACACAATAATCCTTAAATCCTTATTTGTGTTTGAAATTGACGGTCCTTGGTAATTTTCTTTTTCTTTTTTTTTTTTTTCTTTTTTTCTTTTTTTCTTTTTTACTGGCTAATAAACGAACCACCCCCCAATAAAAAATAAAAATAATAATAATTTTACCAATGACGGCCAATTTCAAACACAAATAATCCTTAAATCCTTATTTGTGTTTGAAATTGGCGGTCTTTGGTAATTTTTTTCTTTTTTTTTCTTTTTTTTTCTTTTTTTTTAATGGCTAATAAACGCCCCGCCCCCCCGCCCCCCCCCCCCCCCCCCCCACCCGCCCCCCCCCCCCTTTTGTAAAATGTAACGCCTCCGGGGGGCGTTAATTCGAGGTTATACGGTAGTCTCTTTACAAAACTTAACATCAGAGAAATCGGTTATAACTTCTATTTCCTTGCTCGGATCTGCTTCACATTTCACACACTCATTGCTCCAATGGACCTCTACCACCCTGTGACAAATTCACGTTCATGCCGCTCGCGCTAATCCCAGAGTCAAGGTCACAAGCCCACACACTTGGAAATTTGTACATATTTTAGGGGTACCTGGGCCCACGCGGGGGGTATATTCCGTAAGCCTCGCTTACTGACCAATCTAGTTTCAGGGCTGAAATACCACACCAGGTCCATACCACACCAAAGTCACTTGGCCCCTTCCCCTAAAAGCAATAGGATTAGGATTAATCGTATTACTCGTACCAAAGGTATAACCAGATTAAACCCTCACATACAATAATGCCAAAGATGTACCCGAGGGCCAAACCAGGTCTCGGTTCGGGATACCGGTAAGGATGAATCCGCGATAGTTAAATTACCCATCTCTACTTGCTTGTTACAAGCATGGCTGGTGATGATATGGTGAACAGTGAAGACCCTGAGCAGAGTGTGCATGTGTGCAGTCTGATTGGGTTTACACATTGTTAGAAAGGTCATAACCTCATTTTCAAGATAGTCACAAATTATCGGTAGTTGATACCCGGTCTGTTTACACACATTTTTGTCGCACCTGCTTTAGCAGAAGGCGCGACTATAGTTGACGCTTTTTCTGTCGTCCGAAATGTCGAAAAGTTTGTACAAACTTTGTCTTGTAGTATAACTTTAATATTACTTGATGGATTGCTTCAATATTTGGACATTGATACATGTGAGCATTTGGAATACACTCGTGCCGCCATTAACATGACCTTTTTTACCGTCACATTTTGTGGAAACACAGCCATTTTTTTGGCGTCAAAAAGTTTGTACAAGCTACTTCATCATGGTATAACTTTAATATTACTTGACGGATTGCTTCAATATTTGGACACTTGATACATGTAAGTATTTCGAACACACTCATGCCGCCATTAAGACGACCATGACCATTTTGTTACGGTCAAATGGCTCAGCAGGCGCTACACCGCTTCCGTGGCGGTACTCGAATGTCGAATTCTAAATCAAATAGTTTAATAAGCCAAACAAGACTCGCTCCGTCCATCAATAGTTCTGAGCACACGATTAGAATATATACATTTATTTGTAAAATATATATTACTGAAGTTGTATTTTGCGTTGATTGATGGGTTTTACATCCGTTCAACGTCAAGGTCGGCAGATGCAGGGATTCTCCTGCATCGGAGGAGCACGGAACATTCAGCACAAAAATTAAATTTGATTTGATTTTTTTTCTTCAAAATTGAAAACGTTCAGCACTGAAAGTCAGTCCTGATCTGGTGCCAGGCACTAACACACGTTATCACTTATGTGAATACCAGTAAGAATCACTGTTAACCCTTAGACCGCTATCTTATTTTTTTTGTCGTCTGCTGTTTATTTGCTATTTTCCATTTTTATCATAAAAACATGCTTTGACAGCACTTTAGAATAATTTACAACATGGTTTAACATAACTTCAGAATCGTTTCCATTGTTTTTATTGAGAAATAAGGCAAGATATAAAAGCAACAGCAGATGACAATTGTTGTGAGTAGCAGTCTAAGGGTTAATGCAAAATGAAGGAATGATACAAACATAACATTCATGAATTTATTGTTGTCTATATCTTGTGTACTGTTTATATTGTAATAAATATTGTGAACCACTGAACCATATTGCTTCTCATTAAATTGCAAATAATATGCCACTACAAACATGATCTTGTCAGTGTAGCCCCAGGCAGCTTGTGCATCTGCAGTCCGATCAGGCCCTACCCTTTTCACTACTACATTGGAGAAAACATCCTGAATTTTGTTTGTCCTTTCATCAGCCACCATACTTGTTATCCCTCGCTGATAGGTAAGAGGGGAGAGGGGATATAGTCCATGTATGTACATAGCGTATGTACAGGGACTAACACATTTACTAACACCTTTCATTGATCATTGTATGGAATGCGAGAATGAATTTTTCAATATGGCAAGGAAGCCGGTCTTGTTTGGTATTTAAGTCACTATGGTGAGGACGTGTGTATCTGTAGTTAGCTTAGTCAGTAGAGCAATGGTAGGTACTCTGTGGTGGGTGCACATTAATATAGGAATGAATGGCCTTTTTGTGGAATTTATCGGGATATAAACTTGGAAAAGTCGCGGGAATACTGGACGAAGGCCGGAAGGCCTCGTCCAGTATTCCCGCGACTTTTCCAAGTTTATATCCCCGATAAATTCAACAAAAAGGCCATTCATTCCTTACATTTACAGCATTTGAAATAAATTCATCAAGAAAATGTGTTTATTTTCCGTTTTCTTAAGAATTATTTTAACTGCGCCTGACGGTTACGGAAAGTAGTTTGGCGTGGGAGTTTACTGGGATATAAACTTTGGACAGAGACTTGCTACGGACCAATCAAATGTTCTATGGCCTCTTATGGTATATTAGTGACCTTCATGTGACCTTGACTGACTTTATTAGCTTAAATTGCTTAACCATATTCAATTAGTTTTCCTCTCTTTTTTTTGGTTTAAACTTACCTACCACCATAAACACATTATTTATCAGCGACCTTGATGTGATCTTGACACACTTTTTTATCGCTTGTAACATGCACGTTACCAATGTTACTTAAAAATCAAGGGTATTTTTTATCAGCCCTCGATCCCGATTACATAAAAAGGAATGTGGATGATAAAATTTATTGCACATAACATGGTATTGTATCTATCGACACCATCCCCCCCACCAAGGGGAGCATCGGGCACCCTCTCCGCATTAGACAGCAATAGACAGTCCTAAGGTGAGAATACGAGGTCTGTGGAATAATGCTGCACTCCCCCTAGAGAATCAAGACACATATTTCACCATGAGGGTCAGTAGTTAAGACTGATTTTGTAATGTGTCTAATTCTGTGAGTCTGCCCGCTTTAACTCTCTGTGAGGAAGACACGACACGTATGTTCATGTGAGACGCGCCATGTGATTTCTAAGAACATGAATTTTTCAATGTAAATATTCCGTTCTGATTTTGGGATTTTCCCCCCAATGCAGCAGGTTAAAATGGGATCAAACGTTTGCCCGGCCTTACAGGACCATAGCTGTTGATAGGCCGTTAAACACCCATAAACAAACAAACAAAACCCAAGAACATGTGAGATATCTCGTGACAAATTAATACAATATTTTCCGTAAATGGCATCAAAAGAGGACAAAGTTTTCATAGCAAATTCCGCATTTTATATGAAAATTTTGTCATGTTCCGATGCCATTTACTCAAAATATCACAGTTTCTGTACATATATTTCATGAAAAATCACACATGTTCTTAGATACATCACATGGCGTGTCTCGTATATATAAAATAACACTCGAGTAATAATTGCACAAATCATACAATTTATACGAGTAAATGGCAAATTCAGCACTGAAATTGTAATTGTCCTGCTCCGGTTGCAGTCAGTGAAGCCTCTGATCAGCCTGCACACATACTGGGCGAACATACGGATAACGAACATTTTAGTCGTACAAAGTTCAGTGAAACGGCCCCCTGTTGGTCACATTAAGTCGGTATGCGACTGGAGAAAAGGTGCTTATGACATGCATGACAAGTCTAGCTTCTAATCTCATAGCATGCTGGTGCAGCATGACGAGAATCTATACTGTTTGTCAATGGCATTGAGAGTCATTCAGTAACTGAACACAGCACAGTGAAGACCCTGGGGGCGTTTCACTAAACTTCGTACGACTAAAATGTTCGTAAGTGCAAAATTACTATAGTCTGTCAATTAACAATGTTTTCTTGTAAACAATTAATGGATTTACATTTAATGAGTATGTAAATCCAGATTTTGAAATTTCCAGACAATCCTAAATTTGCACAATTTAGTCGTACAAAGTTTAGTGAAACTGGCCCCTGATCTGGATCTACATTGGTTGCAAATTTTACATACCTCATTCTTTACATAACGTATAACACTCAGGGCCGTTTCACTAAACTTTGTACGACTAAGATGCTCGTAAGTGCAAATTTAGGATCGTCTGGAAATTTTGATTGATGGAGCATAAGATGTAAATCCAATAATTGTTTACAAGAAAACATTGTTAAAGGTACACACCCACTCAGTAGACACACACTGTTCTTTATAGGAATTAAACCAGTGTATAATTGTGTCGCTATTCCACCAGTTCTAAACATTAAAGGTACATTCCCACTCAGTAGGCACACACTGTTCTTTATAGGAATTAAACCAGTGTATAATTGTGTCGTCCCCTTTTTAAACCACCAGTTTACTAAACATTAAAGGTTAAACGTGCCACCTCTGGTTAGGCAACAACCTTGTTTCTTTAAATAGGAATTAAACCAGTGTATTGTGTGTCGCTATTCACCAGTTAACTAAAGCATTAAAGGTCACGTGTCCATTCAGTTAGCAAAACACACTGTTCGGTTTATAGGAATTAAACCAGTGTATAATTGTGTCGCTATTCCACCAGTTCTAAACATTAAAGGTACATGTCCACTCAGTAGACACACACTGTTCTTTATAGGAATTAAACCAGTGTATAATTGTGTCGCTATTCACCACGTTCTATAAACATAAAGTACCCGTGTCCACTCAGTAGACACACACTGTTATTTGAAAAACCTTTATAAGATTACCACAAAGTGTATAATTGTGTCCGCTATTCCACCATTCTAAACAGGTTAAAGGTAGGCTGTTCCACTTCCAGTACCACACATGTTCTTTTATATAGGAATTAAACCAAGTGTATAATTGTGTCGCTATTCCACCAGTTCTAAACATTAAAGGTACATTCCCACTCAGTAGGCACACACTGTTCTTTATAGGAATTAAACCAGTGTATAATTGTGTCGCATTCACCTCAAAGTCTTTAGCATAGGTTAAACCTGTAAAACTCATTAAAACACACACTGTTCTTTATAGAATAAAACCATGTATTAATTGTGTCGCTATTCCACCATTCTAAACATTAAAGGTAGTGTCCAACTCAGTAGACACACTCATTTTTATAGGAATTACCAGTGTATAATTGTGTCGCTATTCCACCAGTTCTAAACATTAAAGGTACGTGTCCACTCAGTAGGCACACACTGTTCTTTATAGGAATTAAACCAGTGTATAATTGTGTCGCTATTCCACCAGTTCTAAACATTAAAGGTACGTGTCCACTCAGTAGACACACACTGTTCTTTATAGTAAAATAAACAAAGTGTATTGTTGTCGCCCTATCACATTCTTTTACCATAGGTACCTTGGTCACTCATAGCACACACTGTTCTTTATAGGAATTAAACCAGTGTATAATTGTGTCGCTATTCCACCAGTTCTAAACATTAAAGGTACGTGTCCACTCAGTAGACACACACTGTTCTTTATAGGAATTAAACCAGTGTATAATTGTGTCGCTATTCCACCAGTTCTAACATTCTACATTAGTACAGTGTCTCCAGTTAGACACACACTGTTCTTTATAGGAATTAAACCATGTATAATTGTGTCGCTATTCCACCAGTTAAACATTAAAGGTACATCACTGTTCATAGTAGACTGCACTTGGTTCTAGATTACATGTTATAATTGTTCGCTATTCCAATCACCAGTTCCTAAAGATATACTGTCACTCAGTTCAAACTTCCTATAGATACCAGTGTATAATTGTGTCGCATCCACCATTCTAAACATTAAAGGTACGTGTCCACTCAGTAGACACACACTGTTCTTTATAGGAATTAAACCAGTGTATAATTGTGTCGCTATTCCACCAGTTCTAAACATTAAAGGTACGTGTCCACTCAGTAGACACACACCAGTTCTTATTAAAGGAATTAAACCTCAGTGTATAATTGTGTCGCTATTCCACCAGTTCTAAACATTAAAGGTACGTGTCCACTCAGTAGACACACACTGTTCTTTATAGGAATTAAACCATGTATAGTGTCGCGATTCCACCAGTTCTAAAGGCATTAAAGGTAGTGTCCACTCAGTAGACACACACTGTATCATTTATAGAATTATAAACCAGTGTATAATTGTGTCGCTATTCCACCAGTTTCTTAAACATTAAAGTACAGTGTCCACTCAGTAGACACACACTGTTCTTTATAGGAATTAAACCAGTGTATAATTGTGTCGCTATTCCACCAGTTCTAAACATTAAAGGTACGTGTCCACTCAGTAGACACACACTGTTCTTTATAGGAATTAAACCAGTGTATAATTGTGTCGCTATTCCACCAGTTCTAAACATTAAAGGTACATGCCCACTCATAGGCCACACACTGGTTCTTTATAGAATTACCAGTGATAATTGTGTCGCTATTCCACCAGTTCTAAACAGGTTAATGTTCTAAAACATAGGTTAAACTGTCATTCAGTTCAGTACACACACTGTTCTTTATAGGAATTAAACCAGTGTATAATTGTGTCGCTATTCCCACCAGTTCTAAACATTAAAAGGTACGTGCCATCAGTCCACCTCTTTGTTTTACCCAGACACACGTTCTATTATAGATTACAGTTGTTATATTGTGTCGCTATTCCACCAGTTCTAAACAAAAGTAAAGTACATGTCACTACCTTCCCAGTAGACCTTCACACTGTTCTCTTTATAGGAATTAAACCAGTGTATAATTGTGTCGCTATTCACCATTCAAAAACAAAAGTTACGTTGGTTTCCACTCCAGTTAGGCACCACTCTATAGGAAATTAAAACCGGTATAATTGTGTCCGCTATTTCCCACCAGTTCTACATTAAAAGGTACGTGTCCTCTCAGTTACACACTCAAACTTGTTCTTTATAGGAATTAAACCAGTGTATAATTGTGTCGCTATTCCACCAGTTCTAAACATTAAACGGTTACAGTGTCCACTCAGTAACCACACACACTGTTCTTTATAGAATTAAACCCAGTGTATAATTGTGTCGCTATTCCACCAGTTCTAACAGATTAAAGGTACAGTGTCCACTCAAATTAGGACACTACACTGATCGTTATAGGAATTAAACAGGTGTATATTGTGTCGCTATGCCACCAGTTCTAAAACATTAAAGGTACGTGTCCATCTCATAGTTAAACACACACTGTTCTTTATAGAATTAAACCAGTGTAGAATGTCGCTATTCCACCAGTTCTAAACATTAAAGGTACCGTGTCACGCATAAAGGGTAGTGTACATCCCCCAGTTCACGGTTCTGTAACACACTGTTCTTTAGGAATTAAACCAGTGTATTGTGTCGCTATTCCACCAGTTCTAAACATTGGGTCGTCCACTCATTAAAAGACATCCACAAAACGTGTCCACTCAGTAGGACACACACTGTTCTTTATAGGAATTAAACCAGTGTATAATTGTGTCGCTATTCCACCAGTTCTAAACATTAAAGGTACGTGTCCACTCAGTAGACACACACTGTTCTTTATAGGAATTTAACCAGTGTATAATTGTGTCGCTATTCCACCAGTTCTAAACATTAAAGGTACGTGTCCACTCAGTAGACACACACTGTTCTTTATAGGAATTAAACCAGTGTATAATTGTGTCGCTATTCCACCAGTTCTAAACATTAAAGGTACGTGTCCACTCAGTTACATCACTGAGGTCTATAGAATACATGTATAATTGTGTCGCTATTCCACCAGTTCTAAACATTAAAGGTACGTGTCCACTCAGTAGACACACACTGTTCTTTATAGGAATTAAACCAGTGTATAATTGTGTCGCTATTCCACCAGTCTTAAAGGTACATAGTATCACTTCCAGTAGCACCCACCACAGGTCTATAGTATTACAGTGATAAATTGTCGCTATTCCACAAGTTCTCTTAAGCATACAGTACATGTTCACAGTCAGTGACACCAAAACTGTCTTTATAGAAATGTTTTTACCAGTGTATAATTGTGTCGCTATTCCACCAGTTCTAAAATTAAAGTACTACTCAGTAAAGCACACTGTTCTTTATAGGAATTAAACAGTGGTACTATTGTGTCGCTATTCCACCAGTTATAAACTTAAAGGTACGTTCCCACTCAGTAGACACACACTGTTCTTTATAGGAATTAAACCAGTGTATAATTGTGTCGCTATTCCACCAGTTCTAAACATTAAAGGTACGTGTCCACTCAGTAGACACACACTGTTCTTTATAGGAATAAATAAGTGTATAATTGTGTCGCTATTCCACCAGTTCTAAACATTAAAGGTACGTGTCCACTCAGTAGACACACACTGTTCTTTATAGGAATTAAACCAGTGTATAATTGTGTCGCTATTCCACCAGTTCTAAACATTAAAGGTACGTGTCCACTACAGTAGACACCACAAACTGGTTCTATAGGAGTTAAACCAGTGTATAATTGTGTCGCTATTCCACCAGTTCTAAACATTAAAGGTACATTCCCACTCAGTAGGCACACACTGTTCTTTATAGGAATTAAACCAGTGTATAATTGTCGCTATTCCACCATTCTAAACATTAAAGGTACGTGTCACTCAGGTAATCACCACCCACTCTTAAAATAGATCAGTGTAAATGAATTGTGTCGCTATTCCACAGTTCTAAACATTAAATGGTACATCAGTAGGCTATCAGTAGGCACACACTGATTCTTTATAGGAATTAAACCAGTGATAATTGTGTCGCTATTCACCAGTTCTAAAAGGACAGCATTAAAGGTTACGTGTCCACTCAGTAAAAAGACACACAAACACTGTTTCTTTATAGGAATTAAACCAGTGTATTGGTTGTCGCCTATTCACCAGTTCTAAACATTAAAGGTACGTGTCCATCAGTAGGACACAACTGTTCTTTATAGAATTAAACCAGTGTATAATTGTGTCGCTATTCCACCAGTTCTAACATTAAAGTACGTGTCCACTCAGTAACCCACACCCTGTTCTTTATAGGAATTAAACCAGTGTATAATTGTGTCGCTATTCATTAAACTTAAACTACGACTCCTCACTTTTCAGGTAGACATTAACCTAAACACCTGTCTATGGAATTACCAGTGTATAATTGTGTCGCTATTCCACCAGTTCTAAACATTAAAGGTACGTGTCCACTCTAGTACACACACTGTTCTATAGATACCAGTGTATAATTGTGTCCGCTTTTACCTCACCAGTTCGGAACCATTAAAGTACGTTCCAACCTTCAGTAGCACACATCTTTATAGAAATTAAACAGTGTATAATTGTGTCGCTATTCCACCAGTTCTAAACATTAAAGGTACGTGTCCACTCAGTAGACACACACTGTTCTTTAATAGGAATTAAACCAGTGTATATTGTGTCGCTACCGCTATTCCACCAGTTCTACATTATAGGTAAAACGTGTCCATCAGTAGACACACACTGTTCTTTATAGGAATTAAACAGTGTATAATTGTGTCGCTATTCCACCATTCAAACATTTAAAGTTACGTGGTCCATCAGTAGCACACACTGTTCTTTAATAGGAATTAAACCAGTGTATAATTGTGCGCTATTCCACCATTCTAAAGTAGTACGTGTTCACTCAGTAGACACACACTGTTCTTTATAGGAATTAAACCAGTGTATAATTGTGTCGCTATTCCACCAGTTCTAAACATTAAAGGTACGTGTCCACTCAGTAGACACACACTGTTCTTTATAGGAATTAAACCAGTGTATAATTGTGTCGCTATTCCACCAGTTCTAAACATTAAAGGTACGTGTCCACTCAGTAGACACACACTGTTCTTTATAGGAATTAAACCAGTGTATAATTGTGTCGCTATTCCACCAGTTCTAAACATTAAAGGTACGTGTCCACTCAGTAGACACACACTGTTCTTTATAGGAATTAAACCAGTGTATAATTGTGTCGCTATTCCACCAGTTCTAACTCATAAAGTACGATGTCCACTCAGGTAGACTCACACGACTGTTCTTTATAGGAATTAAACCAGTGTATAATTGTGTCACTATTCCACCAGTTCTAAACATTAAAGGTACATGTCCACTCAGTAGACACACTGTTCTTTATAGGAATTAAACCAGTGTATAATTGTGTCGCTATTCCACCAGTTCTCACAAATAATTCCCATGTCACATCAGTAAAAGAACGCTAATTAATTCTGTTATAGGAATAAACCATGTATAATTGTGTCGCTATTAATTCACATTCTACATAAAGGTCCACTTTCCCACCTCAGTAGGCACACACTGTTCTTTATAGGAATTAAACCAGTGTATAATTGTGTCGCTATTCCACCAGTTCTAAACATTAAAGGTACATGTCCACTCAGTACACACTGTTCTTTATAGGAATAAACCAGTGATAATTGTGTCGCATTCACCAGTTGGTCTACATTAGTACATTTCACCTCAGTAAGCTCACACTGTTCTTTATAGGAATAAACCAGTGTATAATTGTGTCGCTATTCCACCAGTTCTAAACATTAAAGGTACGTGTCCACTCAGTAGACACACACTGTTCTTTATAGGAATTAAACCAGTGTATAATTGTGTCGCTATTCCACCAGTTCTAAACATTAAAGGTACGTGTCCACTCAGTAGACACACACTGTTCTTTATAGGAATTAAACCAGTGTATAAATATGTTCACTAAATCAGTAGGTCTACATTCACCCAGTTCGGTTGTCCACTCAGTAGCACAACACGTTCTTAGGATAACCATGTATTGTTGTCTATTCCACCAGTTCTAAACATTAAAGGTACATGTCCACTCAGTAGACACACACTGTTCTTTATAGGAATTAAACCAGTGTATAATTGTGTCGCTATTCCACCAGTTCTAAACATTAAAGGTACATTCCCACTCAGTAGGCACACACTGTTCGGGGGAGTTTATAAGGAATTAAACCAGTGTATTACTTGGTGGTCGCTATTCACCAGTTCTAAAATTACGAGTGCCCGCTATACAGATATATAGAGAATATTCGTATAGTGTCATGAACGTGAATAAATATCTGTCGAGGCTGAGAAATCAGGATGGGCGAGGCTTGCCGAGCACATCCTGATTTCGAGCCGAGTCAGATATTTATTCACGTTCATGACACTATAATAATATTCTATTTATCCCGTTAACTACATCAAAGTTGTTCAAATGTCTCTAAAAATGCATTTGTGGCCTCACAAGTTTGTCTTCTGAAGCCACAAGATTATCGTGTTACGTCATTCACATAATGACGTAACGTCATACATAATGACGTATCTACTAGACGTGAACGAGAAAAAATACACGTACCTGCTTTTCACGTCTAGTAGCGACATAGTTGACGGGATAAAATCATTTACTAATATTTATTTTACTGATAGTGACTCGCGGTGGTAGCATGCTATTGTCATATGCAAATGAGGCATGACATTTTTTAATTATTTCCTAATTAAATGCGTCACCTGAAAAAATATTTTCGACAGATTATAAAGTATGATCATTGCAATCAAACAATACAGAGAATAAATAATAATGGCCTTTAACATTTTAAGGAAACACTGTTATCGCCCCTGACAACAGTGTGGAAATTTACGTCTGATATAAAATGTATAATTTAGTACTAAGCCCATTGACCTGGCCTTAAATGACCGTAGCCGTTTATAGGCCGTTAAACCCCAAGAAACAAAAAATGTCAATCAATATGTTGGGTAATGGTGAATGAATGTTTATTTTGACAGAAAATGTCTCAGATGATGTCTCTGATATTAAGAACATTTTGTGCCTACTGAGTGGGCATGTACCTTTCATGTGAAATTTACAGACTATCATAATTTTGCACTTACAAACAGTGCAGATCCTGATCAGTCTGTGTGGATGCACAGGCTGATCTTGATCTACACTGGTCGCAAAACCCATAAGCTCCATTTCTCCAGTCACAGCCACAAATAACTGGAATGGACTGCGCCATGTTAACTTTCCAACTCATCCAATCATCACAGAATGATTTTAAGACATTTAGTTCATTTATGAAAAGGTTTTTTTTTCTTTGAAAAATATTAAAATTACTTGCAAAAAGTGCAGATCCTGACGAGACGGCTCGTCACGAGCCGGCTCATCTGGATCTACACTGTTTGCAAACACCACTATAAAGGGCTGTAGTGTTGACTAATTAATAATCATTAACTAGAAAATGTGGTCATTAGACGCACTTAAAGCCCCTATAGATGATTCGAGAAACTCTTACAAAAACTTCCAAAAAAATAAACGGATAGACAGACGGGGCGAAACCTATAGGGCACCACCGATTCTCAGCGAGGCCCTAATGTTTTCCCAATAAAAATGATCCTATAAGACCTCATCAGACTATACATGTGTGAGGGCATACACTGGTCGTAAACTCAATAAGCCCACTTTTGTCATTTAAGGCGTCGGTGTTTTCCTAACACAGATGTGCAAGCTGATATGAGCCAGCACTTATCGTAACCTCTATAATAGTAAGCCATGTTTTGATTTGATTTGAATTATTGAAGCGACAGATGTTCTGATCAGAATGAAGGCTTGCTGGCCTGTATGTGACCAATACCAAGCAAATAGCCATATTATTTGATCAAATTCCAAGAGTTTGTTTGTTTGTATATTAGTGTTTAACGGCCTATCAACAGCTAAGGTCATGTAAGGCCGGGCAAACGGGTTCAATCCCATTTTAACCTGCTGCATTGGGGGGAAAATCCCAAAATCAGAATGGAATATTTACATCGAGAACAAATATATTCAGCCCTGAAATTAGAATAACCCGACCTGGTGCCAGGTCCATACCACACCAAGTCACTTGGCCCCTTCCCCTAAAATAGGATTACGAATATCGTAACTCGCTCGCATAAGGGGTATAACTAGATTCAACTGTCACATACAAAATGTCAAAGACGTATGTGAGAGCCAAACCAGGTCTCCAGTCGGGATTCCGGTAAGGATGAACCCTGATCGTTAAATTACCCATCGCATGCTCCCTGCTCCCACCCACTAAATTCCAAGAGATTTGTGCTGTGTTATACATGTCTTTCTCCAATAACTGTACACCCCATTTGTGATACATAGTATTCAATTTATGTAAAATGACCGCACTGTACCACATACGGGGAACTTGCTTTCTAGATGCATGTTTTTTCAACTTATTTTTTAGCTAGCATACCCCCAGCGTCGTCGGCATCGTCGGCGTCAGCGTCGTCCACAAACTTAACGTTGGGTAAATGTCTTATAACTTCCGCTTCCTTTCATGGAACACCTTGTTATTTCACACATGCATTCCCCAGATGACCCTCTATCATGCTGTAGCAAATCCATGACACACCACCCAGCCCTTACCCCAAGGTCAAGGTCACAAACTTGGCACATTCATAAACTTAACGTTGGGTAAATGTCTTACAACTTCGGTTTTCTTTCATGGAACACCTTGTTAGTTCATACATGCATTCCTCAGATGACCCTCTATCATGCTGTAGCAAATCCATGACCCACCACCTAGCCCTTACCCCAAGGTCAAGGTCACAAACTTGGCACATTCATAAACTTAACGTTGGGTAAATGTCTTATAACTTCTGTTTCCTTTCATGGAACACCTTGTTATTTCATACATGCATTCCTCAGATGACCCTCTATCATGCTGTAGCAAATCCATGACCACCTACCTAGCCCTTACCCCAAGGTCAAGGTCACAAACTTGGCACATTCATAAACTTAACGTTGGGGTAAATGTTTTATAACATCTGTTTCTTTTCATGGAACGCCTTGATATTTCATACATGCATTCATCTGATGAACCTCTATCATGCTGTAGCAAATCCATGACCCACCACCCAGCCCTTACCCCAAGGTCAAGGTCACAAACTTGGCACATTTATAAACTTAACGTTGGATAAATGTCTTATAACTGCCGTTTCCTTTCATGGAACACCTTGTTATTTCATACATGCATTCCTCAGATGACACTCTATCATGCTGTAGCAAATCCACGACCCACCAACCAGCCCTTACCCCAAGGTCAAGGTCACAAACTTGGCACATTCATAAACTTAATGTTGGGTAAATGTCTTATAACTTCCGTTTCCTTTCATGGAACGCCTTGATATTTCATACATGCATTCACCTGATGATACTCTATCGTGCTATAGCAAATCCATGACCCACCGCTCACCCAATCGTTACCCCAAGGTCAAGGTCACAAACTTAGCATGTTCATAAACTTAACGTTGGGGTAAATGTTGTGCAACTTACGTTTCTTTATACCTTGAACACCTTGATATTTTATACATGCATTCATCTGATGATACTCTTATCGTGCTATAGCAAATCCATGACCCACCGCCCACTCCTTACCCCAAGGTCAAGGTCACAAACTCGACACATTCATAAACTTAACGTTGGGGTAAATATCTGATAACAACTGTTTCCTTTGATGGAACACCTTGATATTTCATACATACATTCCTCAGATGACCCTCTATCATGCTGTAGCAAATCCACAACCCACCACCCAACCCTTACCCCAAGGTCAAGGTCACAAACTTAAAATGTTCATACACTTTACATTGGGGTAAATGTTGTGCAACATCTGTTTCTTTACACTTTTAACGCTTTGATATTTCATACATGCATTCATCTGATGATCCTCTATTGTGCTACAGCAAATCCATGACCCACCCCACCCCTTTCCCCAAGATCAACATCATAAACTTTATGTTGGAGTAAATGTCTTTTTATAACTTCTGTTTCTTTACAGGGAACACCTTCATATTTCATACATGCATTCATCTGATGATACTCTATTGTGCTACAGCAAATCCATGACCCAACCCCCACCCCTTTCGCCAAGGCCAAGGTCACAAACTTAGCACATTTATACATGCATTCCTCATGTAAATAGCTATCATGCTGTAGAAAATCACCAACTTAGTGTATTCATAAACTTAACGCTGGGTTAAATTTTGTTTTCTTTCTCTCTTCAGGGAGTGCATTGATATTTCATACATGCATTCATCTTAATATGCTATATCATGCTATATCAAATCCACGAACCACCTTCCACCACTGACCTCAATGTCAATGTCCACCGCACACCCCACCCCTTATCCCAAGGTCAAGTTATATAATATTCATTTTTTTTATACAACTGTGACAAGTTTGAATGAAGGCTACCAACAGGCGAGCTTCGTTGTCTTCTGATAACTCTTGTTTTTTTTTGTCGTCTGCTGTTTATTTTCTATTTTCCATTTTTATCATCAAAAACATGCTTTCACAGCACTTTAGAATAATTTACAACATGCTTTGACAGTACTTCAGAATCATTTCCATTGGAAATTATTCTGAAGTGCTGTCAAAACATGTTTTTATTGAGAAATAAGGCAAGATATAAAAGCAACAGCAGACGACAATTGTTGTGAGTAGCGGTGTAAGGGTTCATAAAATATACAAATCTAGTTAAATTAGTTTATTATTTGTAAATCTGCCAATACATAATATTAAATAATATACAGTAAATCAACCAATCTGTTCAGCTACACCTCTTGGTTATTGTACATAATATGATAAAAAAATAAACAATCTTTAATTTCTCAATAATTTCATGAACACATTAATTACACGGATTGCTTCAGTTATTGTGAACGAAAGCTCCCTCACACAGAACCCCTCAAACCTGGAAACTGTGTGGCTTATAAATCCAACACAAATTATTTACATGATCCAGAGTATTTTCATGGTCCATCGGGAGCCAAATATGTACATTGTGTTTGTACATTGGAAACACCCTGGTTTAGGGTGGTTCCACTGTAATTCAGGCAGACGACTACATCAGAACAAGTTTGTATACAGGGGTCATACATACCAGTTATCCGGACAATCAGTTTATCAGACAAATTAAAAGACCTGCTATTTTAAGAAAAAATTCGTAAAAAAACTGCCATTTTTGTCCGATAATCTGGAGTTAAATTAAATTTTGTCGTCTGCTGGACATGTTTTATTTTCAATATTTCTCGATAAAAACCTGGTTTGACAGCGCATGGGAATCGTCTCCACTGGAGACGATTCTCATGTGCTGTCAAAACCGGCTTTTTATTAAGAATTTAGAGATAATTTACAGTGAAACCGCCCAATTAAACCCACTGATATTTTCTGACAGGTTTAAAGAGGTTTTACTGTACATATTTGTGTGATACTTTCAATTCAAACAGATTTACACATTCTGAACATTTTAATTAGCCACAGGTGCCCACATAAGCAGAGTTCAATCATGAATAAACTACAGGGACCCGTTTCACTAAAATGTTTGTAAGTGCAAAATTATGGTAGTCTGTAAATTTCACATTAACACTGTTTTCTTGTATTAAAACAATTATTGGATTTACATTTATTGAGCATAGGCTGAACAATAAATGTAAATCCATCAAATGAAATTTCCAGACGATCTTAAATTTGCACTTACAAACATTTTCGTCGTACGAAGTTTAGTGAAATGAATTTGATATCGATTTTAAATTTCAAATACAGAAATCACCAACATTTATTATATACCTATCCATGAAATACATAGCTATACGATGTAAATAAAAGTCATATGTTCTCATCGATGAAATAAACAACTTTCGGTGAAAATACAACTACTTCCGCTATCTATATTCATAACGCGCACCTGCAGTGCTGCAAATACACATTCATTACCGTATCTAAAAAAACTGATAATTTCCATGGAGCGGTATATAATAAATAGAATATTCATAATTTTGCAACGAATATGACATATATGTCTCGTGGTGTGACACCACTCGATGAACATATGTCATATTTGTTGCAAAAATATGAATATCCTCTATGTATTCACTTTCCGTTTGCAGTTTGTTTTTTCGCCGATATAATATTCATTCTGTCGTCTAACAAACTGTATAGATCCTCATGATATCAAGCCACAGAGATCAGGGGCCCGTTTAACTAAACTTTGTGCGACTAAAATGATCGTAAGTGCAAATTTAGGATCGTCTGGAAATTTCAATTGATGGATTTACATTTATTGAGCATAGGCTGCATATGCTACATAGGCTGCATAGCATATGCAGCCTATGCTCAATAATTGTAAATCCAATAATTGTTTACAAGAAAACACTGTTTATGTGGAATTTACAGACTATCATAATTTTGCACTTACGAACATTTTAGTCGTACGAAGTTTAGTGAAACGGCCCCCAGGAGATATTCTGTCCAGAAATGTCACCAGGCCCATAGCTTCAGTCACAAATTACAACATACACGTGTACATTTATTTACAAAGCATTACAGGAACTTCCTATGGATGGAATAATATTTACAGTGACCATTGGACTCTGATCAAACTGTAATGTCCCTCTTTCTGCAGGTAAAGTCACTCTATCCCCAGGCCCTTATATGATACAAGTCATGTGATTTTGTACCCAAGAAGATGCGCGATATCTCATGAACAATATTTACAAAATTTACGATATTTTCTATAAATGCAGTTAAAAGTTGGCAAAATTTGTATTTGCTATGAAAATTTCAACTTTTGACGTAATTTACAGAAAATATCAGTTTCCATTAATATTTTTCATGAAAGCTCGCCAAATCACATGACTTTTATCATATAAGGGCCTTTACTTCGGCATATGAGTGACTTAAACATGTTAAATGCAGGTTTACCTCCATGTAAATATTCTGCTACAGTTACATAATTTCCCAGGTGTGATGGAGGGCGATGAACAAAGCAAGTGAGACACGTCATGTAATTTTTTACCTTCGGACATCTGCGTAATTTCATGAAATACGTTTACAAACTTTACAATATTTTCCGTAAATGGCGTAAAAAGTTGATGAAATGTTCAGAGTACATGCCGCATGTTGAACATTTTGTCAACTTTTTGACTTTATTAATGAAAACTATTGCAAGTTTTCTAAACGTATTTAATGAAATTACACAAATGTCCGAAGGTACAAAATCGCAGGGCGTATCTCAAGTAATCACAATAGCTATATCACATGAATCATTGTTTTGGTATAAAGCATCTGGGGGCCGTTTCACTAAACTTTGTACGACTAAAATGTTCGTAAATGCAAATTTAGGATCGTCTGTAAATTTCAATTGATGGATTTACATGTATTGAGCATCGGCTGCATATGATGGATTTACATGTATTGAGCATCGGCTGCATATGCAGCCTATGCTCAATACATGTAAATCCAATAGTTGGTTACAAGAAAACATTGTTAATGTGAAATTTATAGACTATCATAATTTTGCACTTTAGTCATACGAAGTTTAATGAAACGCCCCCCTGTCTATTTACAGACATTTTTCATGGTAATTTGCTCTGGTTAAACGAGTACATACAGCAACATAATGGGAATGTATTTCAGGGGACGAAAATTTTCAATTTTCTCACTCGTCCCGCAGGACGAGTACCCAAAAATCTCCACTCGTCCTGTGCCAAGTATCACTAGTCCTGCATATGTCCTTCTTTTCTTGATCACCCCCGCCTTGGAAGAAATTTCTAATGTCGGCCATGTTTGTTTATTTTTTGCAGACGACGTACATTAATATTCGGCAACTTTCGGGATATTTCATACTCGCATTGTCTATTATACGGACTCATACGGAAACACACGAATATTATCGAATAACTCGACTCCGACAATGCGGGGTTTACATTTATTACGACACGACATGCACAACTAAAGAAATGTAACTCGGCCCGATCTCAACTCGTCACAAAGCGCTAATTTCCGACCTGATTTTCGAAACGATTTCCGGACAATTGTCAGTACTTTCTACTAAATCAGATCCGTAATAATAGTAAAATAGTATGCGTTATATTATTTATCATTCTCCCCGCAGTTGTTTATAATCAATGTAAACTTCAAACCTGTTTGTCGGCCAGCTACCAAATTAGCCCCAACATCGACGTGTCCGTTAGAATAGACACATACAGAGCTAGTACTGTTAGTGATCTCCCTTAGAATAATAAAACGTCATTTGCTTTGAACAACGTAAACACGACTTCACAGACCATTTGGTAATGTTACTATCGTTACTACATGACATAGTTGAACCACATTATGTGACAGATGGATTATTGTTGTTAGCCAAGACTGGAAATTGTCACTCGTCCGGTCGGACGACCGACATGGATTTTCTACTCGCCCGAGCGGAAATGTCACTCGTCAATACGAGCGGACGAGTGGAATTTTCGTGCCCTGTATTTGAAACCCAAGTGTAATCTTATGTGGCCCCTGAATTAATGATATTAGTAAAAAAAAATATGTGGTGACTGGAGGAATGGGGCTTATGGGATTTGTGGATAATCAAACTTTTGATCTTCTCGTGCACTGAATGGTGAACAGTGCAGACCCTGATTAGAATGTGTGGATGCGCCTGATCTAGGGCGACACTGGTCGCATAGCCCATAAGCCCCATTTCTCCAGTCACATATGAAGCCACAATTGTATCCGATTCCAAATTGTTATTCCATATGGCCCCTTAATTAATGTTATTATTAACATTTTATTATGTACCTACCCATGAAATACATAGTTATACGATAGTTATACATAGTTTCCCGGTGAAAATACGACTACTTCCGCTATCTATATTCATAACGCGCATCTGCAGTGTCGGACTGCAAATAGACTGCAAATACACATTCATTACCATATACAGTCTAAAAAAACTCGATGAACATATATGTCATATTCGTTGCAAAAATATGAATATCCCCTATGTATTAAATTACATATTCAATTTTATTTACAGAAATTTACGTCATGTTTATAGTCGTACATTATAGGGTTAACTGTATTGTAGTTTTCAAATTAGCGCCGTATATCAGAAAATGATAGGTCGGAAAATCTGTTTAATGGCGATGCGCTAGCGGAGCCATTGAACATGTTTTCCGACCTATAATTTTCTGATATACGCCGCAAATTTCAAAATTACAATGCGGTTAACCTATTTCTAATGCACTCCTTTACTACTGGTGTAGGAATACATATTGAAATAATTTGCAACCGTTCATCAACAATGATATACCTGTAATGTATGACCATCATATTTGTAGAGTGCATTAGAAATACATGTACATAGTCAGCGACTTAAAAACGTACTGTCATACAATAAATTATGTATGATTATCAATGTTTTACATATTATATGGCAAAAAGTGTAGACCGTAGTGAAACTGTGCGGATATCTACATATGTAATGACTTGTTTGACAGCGGTTTTCATATAACCACAAGTTTTTAAAGTCACTCATATTAGACGTATATGTCCACATATACGGCCAAATCTATAGACCAAATTTCAAACAATCTATATGGCCTAATTTAATCTTGTATTCAAATGAAAGGGTCAGTTGAAGAAGGGGTTAAGTCAATAAGGGGACTTCGCCGCCGCCTTCTACTGATCCCTTCAACCATAACCAAATTATATGATGTTCGATGCCAATTGAAGGGGTCAGTGGAAGAAGGGAGCTAAGTTAATACAGGACTTAGGTTCCTTCTACCGATCCATTCAACCATAATCTAAGGACTTAGCCCCCATATTCCATTGACCCCTTAACCCTTTGAACCCGAAAGCCCGCTATATCGGTTTATGCAAACAGTGCAGATCCAGATGAGCCGGCTCGTAATGAGCCGTCTCATCAGGATCTGCACTGTTTGAAAGTAATTTTCATATTTTTGAGAACAACAAATACCCCCTTTTTATAAATGGAATAGTCTGAAAATCAGTTTGCGATAATTGGATTGGTTGCAAAATTAACATATCGCAGCCCATTCAGTTACTTAGGGGTGAAAGGGTTAAACTACATGTTTAATGCATTTGATTAGCCAATAATTACATCATGCAAGTGCTTCTCGCCATGATGCCGTAACCAAATCAAATGACGCTGGATGCCCAGGGTGTTGCCCAAGTCGACTTTCAAGTACGTCTGTTTGCCTTTCGCCGACAAAGTGGCGAGAGTTTCCGACTGGAGAGTTGGAGCGTATTTATTAAACATTTCACTGGCCAATGCAACTGAATCACCTGAAACAAAGCCAAGATTATGTGGATTCGAATAGGAAGATTTTCCGAAACTGATTTCGAATATGTACTATCTTTAGTAAATGACGTTGCAAGTTGAAGAAAACGTATCCGAAAACACATGGAATTCAATTCTGAATTATACGAGATGTGGTAAGACAAAAATAGAAAATCATTTTTTCCACCATATTTTCATGTAAAACATGAGCGTTGGCATGTATTTTTTGTTGGAATCCAGGTACACTATGAAAACTAGATGTTATGTTTGTAAAACATGGATATCCCCCTTGGCATACTTGTCTGTAAAAAATGGCTATGTGTTCAGTGACCTTGTGATATGAAGGCATGGCATGATGGAAAAACTCTTAAAACATTTCTTCTGTGGCAGGGTCGGGCGAACGCGATGGTGTAAATTAACGGTGGGGTTCCTTCTGATAGGAATCATGATTTGGCCATCAGGTACGTTATCTTTGGCTCTATTTGTTATTGCCCATTACAAAAGTAGTAAGATTATTACTGATCCTACTGCTTTTGGGACGGGGCCAAGTGATTCTGGTGTGGCGAGGTCCTGGCATCAGATCAGGATCATTCTGATTTCAGGGCTGAATATAGTTCTTTTATTGTAAATATTCAGTTCTGATTTTGGGATTCCCCCCCACCCCCCATTTGTACATGTACTTGAACATGTACTTGTACAGGTAATATATGGGATTTAGTACTAAACACATTGACCCGGCCTTAAATGACCGTAGCTGTTGATAGGTCGTTAAACCCCAACAAAAAAAACAAAGAAACAAAAATTTCTACGTAAATGATCAGACGTACCGACTTAACCCTTCCTACGCTGTTGACGGAAATTGTTTTTCATTTTTGCTTTAATTCTTAACAAAAAACTGGTTTTGACAGCACATGAGAATCGTCTCCACTGGAGACAATTCTCATGTGCTGTCAAAACCAGCTTTTTGTTGAGAAATATTGAAAATAAAACATTTCCAGCAGACGACAACATTTAATTCAGTGTAGTAAGGGTTAAGAGCAAAGCAATATGTTCCCATCCATTGCTATCACATAAGGGGCATAAAGAGCAGAACTTGACTTTGAAAAGTTTATGTACACGAGTTTTAACCATTATACTGCTAAGCACAAAAATTGTCTGCTGTTGCTTTATATTTTGCCTTCTTTCTCAATAAAAACATGGTTTGACAGCACTTCAGAATCATTCTGAAGTGCTGTCAAAGCATGTTGTAAATTATTCTAAAGCGCTGTCAAAGCATGTTTTTGATGATAAAAATGGAAAATATAAAATAAACAGCAGACGACAAAAAAATTAAGATAGCGGTCTAAGGGTTAACCATTAGACTGCTGAGCACAAAAAATGTCTGCTGTTGCTTTATAGTTTGCCTTCTTTCTCAATAAAACATGGTTTGACAGCACAGCACTTGAGGAAATGATTCTGAAAAATTTAATAAACAGCAGATGACAAATTTAATTCAGCAGTGTAAGGGTTAAGCAATTATGCCCTGAAAAATTATCAAAATATTTTTTCTTTTCTTCATATAACCATACTGACCACATTTCCGAGTCAGACAATTCCATTTTGAGGAGCGTGTACTTACCAACTGGCGTGGAGGGAAATGACGTATGGGAGAATGTGAATGGTTGTTCGACTGTAGTAAACGCCTGTTGATTATACGCTGCCTGGTTGAACTTGATTCCCTGGATACAACATTATAGAAATAGTAGAAAATGCATTGTTTGCTTTTTACACATTTCCATTATTTTTCACAATAAACTTGTTAGGTAGCACATCAGAAGCCATAGATCACACAGCTCCAGCAAAGTTTTGTATCTAAAGAGTATTATACCCCCAGATTTCAAATTCAATGCATATTTTACTTTTACAAATGTATTATTGATTTTCTTCCTTTAAATATTAAATAGGGAACAAATGATAAAAAATAAAACAAACTTAAAAATTCTCTTATTTGAGCTGCTTTTTGCAGTTCAACTAAAAGTAAATTTTCAACTTTATTACTGTATTTTCACTACTCGATTTGAAAATCAATGTGTATTTTTACATTGCTGCGAGTATTTTGTACTCCCACTTTTGATAATCAATGCGTATTCTGCTAAAATAAATGTGTAACATACACCTTATCTGGAGCTGTGGATACATGAATTGACGCTATTGAGAGACAATCACTTTAACCCTTAAACCGCTATCTTAATTTTGTTGTTGTCTGCTGTTTATTTTCTACTTTCCATTTTTATCATCAAAAACATGCTAAGACAGCACTTTAGAATAATTTAAAACATGCTTTGACAGCACATCCTTTTTGTTTTAATTCTTAACAAAAAACTGGTTTTGACAGCACATGAGAATCGTCTCCACTGGAGACGATTCTCATGTGCTGTCAAAACCAGGTTTTTGTCGAGAAATATTGAAAATAAAACATTTCCAGCAGACGACAACATTTAATTCAGCGTAGTAAGGGTTAATGACGTATACATGTACACATAGGTGGAAATTGCAACATTAGAGAATCATGTGAAGATGAGAATGAAATTCATAAAGATCTGTGTACATACTTCTTTATCGTACAAAGTTCAGAGAAATGAGGCCCAGAATTATAACCACCAAAAGCTATAAATGGACGGATGGCCACTCATGACAACTATATAGCCGCGGCCCGCATGTCGCGCTCGCCGAGGCTTTTGACAGTGATAGCATAACGAAAAACTTTAAAAAAAAAAAAAAAAAAAATGGTTGCAAAGCATAAATAAAAAAAAAAAAAATGGTTGCAAAGCATAAATGAATGTCATGAAATGCTCATAGATTTTATTTACAGTGGAACCTCTATATACCTGCACCCTGTGGACCTAGGGGTAGAGCTCCAGTTAAGATCATTTTGATGTATAAGTTGACAAAATATTTGAGGTATTTTTCTTAGTTCTTCACCAAAAATGGTAAGCTGGGAGTTCTTTAGAATCGTCTCAATGAGACGATTCTAAAGCACTCCCAACTTGCCATTTGTGATGAAGAAATAACAAAATTTCCCCCAAAGTTGATCAAATTATGCACCTTAACTGGAGCTCTGCCTAGGGATCTCGTTTAGGGGTTCCACTGTATTTGACATAATAGCAGACATGATACCAATTGATGCTTACCACTGATAGACTTGATGCTAGCATCTGTATAAATAGCTTCCATCTCGGCGCGTAGTAGCTGTAAACACAATACCCAATTATGTGGCTGTGATTGGAGAAAGGGCTGATGGAATTTGTAACCAGTTTATCTTCTGTAGCCAATTTCACCAAAATTGCAAAGTATACTTATCTTGCTAAGATCACTTTGAGAGAGAAATTTTCAATTTAATAATAAATGTATTAACTCTTAGACCGCTATCTTATTTTTTTATCGTCTGCTGTTTATTTTCTATTTTCCATTTTTATCATCAAAAACATGCTTTAACAGCACTTTAGAATAATTTATTGAGAAATAAGGCAAAACAGCAGAAGACAATTGTTGTGAGTAGCGGTCTAAGTGTTAATCTTTATTTAATGACATCAAATAGTTTCTGACCCAATTATTATACTGAATTTATTACATTATCACAGCCTTTATCCTTGAATTGAAAATGGCTGTGATAATGTAATAAATCTGACAGTATAATAATTCTGCATACTTTTAATCATAAAATATATGATGTCATTACCGGTAGTTCTATATGAAATGACGCATTTTGGGAAAAATAAATGATTACTCCCTCAAAGTACACTTTAACAATTTTGGTGAAATCGGCTACTGATCTACTAGTGTACTCATGAAAGCTGATATGGCTGTGTACTGTAGAACTACAACAGGTGTTTCACTGATATGGCTCTGTACTGTAGAACTACAACAGGTGTTTCACTGATATGGCTGTGTACTGTAGAACTACAACAGGTGTTTCACTGATATGGCTCTGTACTGTAGAACTACAACAGGTGTTTCACTGATATGGCTGTGTACTGTAGAACTACAACAGGTGTTTCACTGATTGTTTCAACTCTTTCATTCTTTCTCCCAATCTCCTCTCTCACTTTCTTTACTCTCTCTTTTTATCCGATTTTTCTTTTCGTACATTGTGCAAATATATATATATATTATATATACCGCATGATTATTGGTCTGTACCCATGTACATATACCTGTATACTTATCGCCATTGCTGTTAAATTTGTAAACTTGTAGCCCAAGTCCATTGTACTTATATGCAATAAACTATGTTTAAACTAAACTAAACTGATTGAATGGTAAACAGTGTAGACCCTGATCAGACTGCACAGTGTTGTAAATACTAGTTATATACAGCTACAATTCGACCCATTCGAAAAATGTGAGCAACCAAATTGCATACCCAAACCTGTTGTACGTAGGTCAAAATTTAGTAAACTGTATATTTTATATCTTTAAACAAATAATCTTTTATGTAGAACTAGTAAATTGCCAAAAATAATAGAACAGGGAAATCATTTCTCATAACGAAATGAAGCTTTCAAATTTACAAGCTATACCGGTACATGTAAATGTCAGATAAACATCTCGACACCGTAAAATAACCAATTTCTGCATGTGTATGTTCTTTATTAATAATTTATTGATACAGTCTTATATCGCTAACATATCAAACACGCCGGATAACCGATTGCAAAACTCACTCTTCATATAAAGATATGGGGTTAAATTGCTACCCTCATGAGAGGTATGAAACGAGGTAGCAATTTTGTTCTAAGTGTTGTATAGAGGTGGCCATTTGTGGAGATTCGACAGTTCAATCTAAACAGTGTAAATCCGGATGAGCCGGGTCCTAACGAGCTGTCTGATCAGAATGTGCATCATTCATGGACAGTTTTTTATCTGTTACAACAACCAACACACCTTTACATAAATGGAATAGCCCCCAAAATAGCAAGGAAGTGTCCATTCTAGTTATTTAAGAGTGAAAGGGTCGTGCTTGGGATCAGATTGCTCTCAAATTCAATAGGCCTCTCGCTATTTTGTCCCATATTTTCCCACTTACCTAGCCACAAGCCCAGACCACTGTTTGCTGGCATAGTCTCGTATCTGGATAGAAAAAACAGGATTTTATTTCAGTTCAATGTCACACAGTACATCATAGTTCATGTCCGTGAGAGTGGAGTTTGCAACCAGGGGCCCGTTTCACTAAACTTTGTATGACTAAAATGCTCATAAGTGCAAATTTAGGATCGTCTGTAAATTTCAATTGATTGATCTACATTTATTCAGCATAGGCTGCTTATGCAGCCTATGCTCAATAAATGTAAATCCAATAATTGTTTACAAGAACACCTTGTTAATGTGAAATTTACAGACTATCATAATTTTGCACTTACGAACATTTTAGTCGTACAAAGTGGAACGGCCCGCGGGTATGTGAACGTGTGTAATGAGGGATCGTAGCCAGTTATCTCCCATTGAATTTATTTATAGAAATCCAGTCCAAATTGTGTACTTTAACCCTTACTACGCTGAATTAAATGTTGTCGTCTGCTGGAAATGTTTTATTTTCAATATTTCTCGACAAAAACCTGGTTTTGACAGCACATGAGAATCGTCTCCAGTGGAGACGATTCTCATGTGCTGTCAAAACCAGTTTTTTGTCAAGAATTGAAGCAAAAATGAAAAACAGCAGACGGCAGTTTCCGTCAACAGCGTAGGAAGGGTTAAGGCCTTATTGTTTGTACAAAGAGCAAATGTAGCATGATTTGTTGTCAAAAGGAGTCGATATAGTTATTTCGACTAGCGTTGATCCAGGTCATCCTATATTTCTGTACAATCTGATCCGGTGCTGCATTATTTGCCAGATTCATATTTTCACACTTATTATTTTTTATTGCAAACAGTGCTCTGAACATTTTGTCAACTTTTGACGTCATCTACGGACAATTTTGTAAATTTTGTAAGCATCTTTCATGAGATATCAGAGCTCCAGTTAAGGTGCGTAACTTGGAGGTAAATTTCTTATTTCTCCATCAAAAATGGCAAGTTGGGAGTGCTTTAGAATCGTCTAAACGAGACGATTCTAAAGGACTCCCAACTTGCCATTTTTGATGAAGAAATAACAAAATTTCACCCCAAGTTGGTCAAATTACGCGCCTTAACTGGAGCTCTGAGATATCGCACATTTTGTTCAGTTAAGTAACATATATACACACATTTCCGCTGGGGCCCCACAACGTGATCTGGTTGCGGGCGTTGTATTCCATCAGGTCCTGCTCGCTCCTGGTGACCCCGTGACCCCGAGCCGCCTCGATCCAGCGACCCAGCAGGAAATGGCTGTCGGAGGCCAACAGTCGGTCTATATCCACAAGCAAATTGTTAAGTTTCTCTCCAAACATCCTGGAACAGAATCATACAGAAAAATTGTCAGCGATCATCTGTTAGGCCTTTCACCCCTTAACCCTTTCACCTCTAAGTAACTGGAATGGATTTTTACATGTTAATTTCCGGACCGATCCAGTCGACACAAAAATGATTTTCTGACTAGTCCATTTATGAAAATGGGCTGTTTTTGTTCTCAAAAATATGAAAATTACTTGCAAGAAGTGCAGATCCTGATGTGATCTGGATCTACACTTTTTGCAAATACCACTATACAGGCCTGTAGTGTTGAAAGTGTTCATATGTGACTTTGATAGATTCATGCACATTTCTGGACGATTACATTAATCAGATAAGGGTTATTTTTAAATATCTGAAAAATACTGACAAAAACTGTATATCATGATGAGACAGCTTGTTACAAGTTGGCTCTGGCTCATCTGGATCTACGTTGTTTGAAAACAGTTTGATTTATGGTCTGTAGGGTCGAAGGGGTTAAAGTTATAAATTCTGTAACTCTTTGCATGCTAGCGGCGAAAATATCCGCCAAACAAATTAGGACTATGGTCGTGACGCCAGTTTTCGGGGTATTCACTTATTTTGTAATTTGTAGACCTGTGTGCAGCCGCGATGTGCTTTACGTCAGGTGATTAAAATAAGCATGACATTACCTATAGGAAGTTCTTAAAAATGCCACCAAATGCAGTGTTTGGACTAAACACTGGTAATTTTTGCCATTTAGGTCATTTTGTTCACGAACCTACCGTGATTTTCGTGATTTTCTGCGTCCGCCATTAATCTGCTCTTTAATATTGTTGAAATCATAATCAATAGAAACGTTTCAAGTTTTCCTTCACTGTGCCTCATTCATCTGCGAGATTATCTTATAGCCAATGAAAACTCGGGACGAATTAGCAAATTTATTGACACTTTCGAAACATACCCCGAAAACTCCAACCATAAGTTAATATTCAAGATGGCCGACTCATGTGTTGTTAAACGCGCTTACGCGAATTTTAATCTAACAACAATCTTATTTTGAAGGCAAGAAACATTGAAAGAAATGTTTATCATTCTATTGAACTGACACTTTAGCTCATGTTATGTTTTATATAACCCGCTAGTTGATGAACTTGTTAATACCCCGAAAACTAGACCCACCATCATATATGTTTTATTTCTCTCTGTAAATATGTCTTGGAATTTCATTAGAATAGAGTCCTCAGTTCTAAGGAAATTCCAAGACATATTCATGATATTTACAAGGAGAAATAAAAGAAAATATGAAGAATTTTTGTCTGCTAGTTTTGAACTATTTATAGCCCACAAGTTTCCCAGCATGCAAAGAGTTAAAAAGAACATAAATATTAAAATGGATGTCACTTAGAGTATAGTAGACACTAAACTTTTGATAAGGCCTTGTGTCGAAATGTTGGAAGAGTGGGTTCTTGGTTACTGTAACATATCGTAGTGTTATCATAAAACATGTAATAGCCTCGATGATATGAGCATGGTAATCTAGAGGCTGTTCCTCAACATTTTTGTGTTTCTATGTTGCTGCCACTAACTTGACCCGTCTCCATCGAGTGGTAGCAAAATATACTTTTGTAGAGAAATAAAGAAAATAGAAAAAAATTGTTGAGTAATTACTGGACTTGTTGGGTGGAATTGCCCTGTACGGACAGGCCAGACCATTGTAGTAGACCTGTGAAATGAACTGTTTTCCATTTTCTTTATAATATTTCATAATGAAAACTCGACAAGACAGTTCAACTGAGTGGTAACAACAGTGTACCTTTGTGGAGGAACAAAGAAAAACATTTAGAGTGGAATTGGCCCTGTAGGCAATGATCAGATCATTGTAGTAGACTTGGTAGCTTAGCTGGACACTGTTCCTCAACATGTATTTCCTATTTTCTTTATTTCTCAATGAAAATATATGTTGTTACGACTCATTTGAACCATCTCGATGAGACGGTTCAACTGAGTGGTAACAACATTATACCTTTGTGGAGGAACAAAGAAAAACATTTTGATGACTTATAGAGTGGAATTGGTCCTGTAGGCAGTGATCAGATCATTGTAGTAGACTTGGTGAGCTTAGCTGGACACTGTCCTCAACATGTTTTCCTATTTTTTTATTTATCAATGAAAATTTTATGTTGGTTACGGACTCATTTGAACCATCTGATGAGACGGTTCAACTGAGTGGTAACAACATGATTACCCTTTGTGGAGGAACAAAGAAAAACATTTTGATGACTTATAGAGTGGAATTGGTCCTGTAGGCAGTGATCAGACCATTGTAGTAGACTTGGTAGCTTAGCTGGACACTGATCCTCAACATTTATTTCTTATTTTCTTTATTTCTCAATGAAAATATATGTTGTTACCACTCATTTGAACCATCTCGACGAGACGGTTCAACTGAGTTTAACAACATATTACAGGGTTCAAGCTAGCCCTTCAAAATAGGGAGAAGTTTTCACAAAAAAAATGAGAAAATATACCATTTTTTCCAAAATTTCTATTTTATATAGTGAAAAACTTCTCCCTCAACTCAAAATAGGGAGAAGTCAGACAATTTAGGGAGAGAATTTCGCCCACTTCGCTCTGTAAACTGATCCCTGCCATATACTTTTGTTGGGAAATAAAGAATATAGAAATAAACGTTGAGTACTTACTGGAGTTGCTGGGTGGAATTAGCCCTGTAAGTAGCAATCAGACAATGGTAGTAGATCTGGGAAATTAACTGGAGGTTGTTCCCCAATTGTTTCCATTTTCTTTATAATATTTCTCAATAAAAACTCGACAAGACGGTTCAACTGAGTGGTAACAACATATACCTTTGTGGAGGAACAAACACAAACAGTTTGATGACTTACTGGAGTTGCTGGGTGGAATTGGCCCAGTAGGCAGTGATCAGACCATTGTAGTAGAAGATCTGGGAGATTAGCTGGACACTGTTCCTAAACATTTATTTTCTATTTTCTTTATTTCTCAATGAAAATATATGGTGTTACCACTCATTTGAACCATCTCAATGAGACGGTTCAACTGAGTGGTAACAACATATACTTTTGTTGGGAGATAAAAAAAAAAAAAGACAAAAATGTTGCGTACTCACTCGAGTCTGTAGGTGTCATTGGCCCTGTATGCAGTGATAAGACCATTGTAGTAGATCTGGGAAATTAACTGGAGGCTGTTTCTCGTCACGTCTACCAAATCATATCTGCAACAAACGAAAGTGATTACAGAACGGGGCCCATTTCACTAACCTTTGTATGACTAAAATCGTCTGCAAATTTAAATTGATGGATTTACATTTATTGAGCATAGGCTGCATATGCTCAATAAATGTTTTTCCATTAATTTTTTTCAAGAAAACGTTAATGTGAAATGTACAGACTTAATTTTGCACTACAAACATTTTAGTCGTACAAAGTTTAGTGAAACGGCCCCCAGGTTAGCTCTGGAAATGTAGCTCGATTACACTGTAAATATAGTGAAAATACATCGTGTTTAACAGAGTGATCCAAATCCAACATGATTTGGATTTTTCTAAATATCTGATTTTAGATTATCGCTCTGAAATCCGAGCAAACACATAACAATAACATCGCTGGCAACAGGAGCCAACCATCTCGGGTAAAACTTGCTGAATCTTAAACCATTTATGGAATAAAACCATCCGCTATTCAGCGCTCCAGATAAGCTGCGTATTTGCTTAAATACCCAATTAAAATCAGAAACAGCGAGTATCAAAAAGCAATATAAATTTTGTGGTACCTTTATCATGCTGCAGAAAACAATAAACAGACAACACATATAGCATATTTTCCATGAAAACAGATCTCCTTGGAGATAATTCTAATGAAATGCCAAGATCTGTTTTCATTTCGAAGCAAACACAATAATTGCGGTCTGTTGATGTGTAAACAGTAGAGTGATTTTATTTTACCCAATTACAATTTTGAAATACCCAATTGCTTTAGAAATGATGGAGTAACAATACTCAATTACTAATTCCTTATCTGGAGCCTGGCTATTGCATCTGTATATGCCAAGCATGGTCTGCTCAGCACAATGTTACAATATCCTTTCCAACACGGAAATTCTCATCTGGGGGCCGCTTCACTAAAGTTTATACGACTAAAATGTTCGTGAATGCAAAATTAGAATTGTCAGGGCCCGGTTGCTCAAAACCTCTGTTAGCTTAACAGACTGTTAAATCCTTAGCATTGCTAAGGATTTAACAGTCTGTTAAGCTAACAGAAGCTTTGAGCAACCGGGCCCTGGAAATTTTAATTGACGGATTTAGATGTACATTTATTGACTATGCTCAATATGTAAATCCAGTAATTGTTGACAAGAAAACAGTGTTAATGTGAAA